>JAEQBH010006559.1:0-281262 GCA_016808115.1 Tetrastigma voinierianum | reverse complement strand
CCGAATGACTTCGAAAATCAAGCACCTACAAATCAAGTTAGGACTCTACCTATCCACCCATGTAATCAACACTAAACCCATGACTTAACCAATTAAGGCATGTGGCATCAAGTTTCAAAGGCTTTCGCCATACACCCTGACCGTGCTCGTTTCAAGGCAAACTTCACGACTCTTTATTTTTCTTTTCTTCTTTTCTTTTTCTTTTTCTTTTGCTTTTTCTTTCTTTTTCCTTTTTTGGAAGACAACATTGGTCTTCAAGTATGGGTAACACAAAACTATCCTAGGTTGCCAACATGCTTAAGGCCTAGCCATGCAGTTTAAAGGAAGTAAACAAATTCACAAATTCTATTGAAATAATCCGAGGCAAAGGTGGTGAATTAGCATAAGGAGAAATTTCAAGTCGGTACGCCGAATGTGCAAGTGACCAAAAATTGCTCTGGCATGGAATTTGTTCTAACATATAGTGACAACAATGATTCAATTTTCCAACAAAAGCACCAATTGTCCATTGTAGCAATTCAATTGTTCAATCAAAAGAAAACATTTACAATACAAAGGGAAATACTAAACATGATATGCAAAAAGTCGAGTATATAAACCGACGTAGCTTGATATAGCCAAAGTGGCTAATACATGGAATATCAAGCTAAACATACAAAAGTATCACCGCCTACTATGGCTACTACAAAACCTAATCAAAAATCAAGAGGCGCTTGATAAAGTCGATAACTATACAAAAAATGTAAGAAACCTAACCACCTCACTCATTGCGGGTGGTGGTGGTGGGCCCAGGTCGCCACGTCGCAGCCTTAACATCCAAAGAAGCTACGCACTGGTGGTGGGTCCTCACGATCAGAAATGAGAAGACCTGTGATAGCAAGATAATCAGGTCAAGATGGTAATGCATCGCCAACCGATCCTCGGGTCGCCGCGTAGTCGCAAGGAATGTGATAGCATCCATCACACCAGCCATCTCTCTCGAAATGCAATGAACAGACCATTAATGGTGGCCGGTCAGACGGGCCAGAGGCATTCCATTGCAATGGCCGACAGGGCCAGGGAGTGAGGGGATGGAGGTGAGACCGTGGAACCGACTCGCCGTATCTCGGCTCAAAAAGGTGTATATCATCCTGTATGGTGGTCCCCTACTTCCCCGACCCTGGGTGACTCTCCTCAGTCCCGCGGGTCGCAAGTCGAAAGATACGCATAGTCATCACCCGCTCCACCGACATGACCAGGCATCGAACCTCATCTCGATCTCGGGCTCCTTCCGAATCCCATATGCCTCGAGAACATGGCAGAGGAGTCTCTGTGATAAGTAGTGGAATGCTCTCTGCCGTATCAGTCCTTCATGGACCTTCTCCTCGAACTGCAAAAGAGAGGCCATCACTGGGCTCGTAGGGATCAACCAAAATCCCCGAGACCCTAAGAAAGCGCTCCAAGATGGCCTCCGTACGAATCGGCTGGAATAAGCCCGTCCCGAACAGATGGTCAAGCAACAAAGATTCGAGGCTGAGTCGCCTCCTGTGAAAATACCGTCCAAAGAAGGTGTCTCGCCGCTGCTCGAACCATCTCGCTACGAGCGTAGTGGGCCCACCTCTCAGAATCTCCGCATCGTCGGCCAGATACGCAGGCCAAGAGCCGCTGGAACATTCCGGCCGCCCGAAAGTACTCCGCGGCGATCATCAATATCGAACTCGCTCACGCTGACTAAATTTGATCTCTCATTATCTATGGTAGAACTAGCATCACTCGTGGTAGTAATACCTTCTGGTCACGAAAAGTGCAATAAATAATAATCCCCGATCAATCTCACGGACTCCCTGTGATCTAGGATCACCAAATCACGGGACGCCAGAGTATGACTTCGAAGAAACCGTTTAATATGGAGTCAGAAGACCTCTAATGGGGTTCCCACGAACAACGGCCTCCGAATCCTCGTAGGTAAAGACCAGGTGACGGTCGCTCCGCAGCAGATGTGGATCGGTGACGGCCAAGGCCGAGGATGAGCGACTCATCGGGTCTGATGCGGGCCCGCTGAGGGCCCGCCTCCGAACTCTCCTCCGAGGTACCGTGACGGGCACGGTCCCATCCGCGGTTCGAGAAGCGCCAGTCTCGAGGCTCGCCACGCTCGGACCTGGTGATGGTACCGAGCCGGACCGAGTCAGCCTCCTCTCGTGTAATGAATCTCACCCCATCGGTCGCGGACCCACCCCGAAAGTACTAACCATACCGTAATCAAAATAAAATAATCGTGGAAAAGGGCTCGACCACCAAAATGCAAACGATAATCGTAACTAAACCGAGGCCCTAAGACGACCGAGGCACTCAAAATAGCAAATGAACTGTGGCTCACCGGGCAACAATTAAATCGCCCCGAATCGCAAATAAAGGCTCGCGAAAAGACCAATGCCGAGGCAGGCGGTAAATAGCCGAACCGAAGGCACTCCGCTGTCCCAGACCGGGCAAAGGGAGGCCTGTTCAAGGGCCCGACAGAGGTGCAAGAGCTCCGAAAGCGTAAATGCAATGTGACAGAGCGTAGAAGCACGTGGCTTCTGGCAGATCGGGCCCGTCACGGCCACTGCAGCAGGCACAACCCTGAAGGACAAATGGCAGACAAGATGCCGGAAAGCTCAGAGAATCTGCCAAGAAGAAGGATGTTTCTGAGGTGGCAGAGACGCTGGGACTCAGGGCTTCGCTGGGGGGAAAGAATGTGAAGTGGTAATTTGGACAACCCTCCCCAGGTTTATATAGGCTCGTTTGTGGCAGCCGAAGGGTCTCTCATTCCATTTTTCGCTACTTTTGGCGAATTTGGCCATGCCGCCTTCCCCTAAATCCAAAATTTTAAATTAAATATTACTACTATAAAAAATTATTATTATAAAATTTACTATATGAACTATAAATAAAATTTAATAAACAATACTATACTATGTAAACAACGTACTAAATATTAAAAATTACTAAAATTAAAAAGTTTGGTTAAAACAATTGAAATTAACTAAAATTTACTAACTTAAAACAAAAAGTAAACATTGAACTGCACTGGGTTTATCTAAACACCGAACTAGTTCATTCTCAAAATTTACTCATGGGGGTCATGGAGAATGACTCAACCCCGCAGTATCCGGGCCGATTCCAGTTGGTGCCCAAATGTTGATCCGCTTCCTCAACGATGGCTTGTGAATTGGAGCAAAGCTGGCTTCAGAATGTGTCATGGCAAGACCAATATCTCCATCCCATGGCTTATTATCTTGCATTTCTCGTACACTGACAATTGAAACAACTTCATCGTGAATTTGATTTTCGCTTTCTAACAAATTTGCTTGTTATTCAAATGGAAGATGTTTAACCCAAAGTCATGTTACCAAAGGTTAGTTGCATGACTCCATTCCCAAGAATTTATTATCAGATCGCAGGCTTAAATGGTCTTCCTAAGATGATCGGGAACATGATCAGGTTCACTTGCAATTGGCTCAGTTGTCAAGCACTACAAAATCTACTCGGGCAAGAGAATTTGTCTATTTTCACCAAGACATCCTCAACTATCCCCTTAGGATTTTCACCGATCTATCTACCACGATAGTGTGATGTTGGTAGGCTTAAGTTCACCTAAACCTAGATGTCAGATGATACCGAATACGACACAAAGTTAACAATCGCCCTAAATCAATTAATGACTTGCCCATGCAAATTCCCACCAATATCGACCGAAAATCAGGAGATCCTCTGATCCTTGTATTTGGATGTGGTACTTGCTTTGGATTATGGTAATCACTCTGCTCAAAGGAGAAATGCCTTCTTCTTCAATGCCTAGTCCCTTCTTAATCATGCAAAGATCTTTCAAAATTTCTTGTGATAAGCAGGACTTGCTCGACATGTCCAGCAGGTATGTTAACCTTCACTCTGCCTTAGGACCCCAAATGCCTCGCTTGCCGAGATGCCTTCTTCTTACCTCTAAGTGCCTGTGGGAAACTGAGGCGGATGCAGATTTCCATCGAATCCTCCTTGCAGAGAATATGCTCGCATCGCACTTCTTCTCCTTGATCGGGATTCTTCAACAGCTTCGCATAGGCTGGATCAACCTCTTTCCACTCCTCGTAATTATAGCCTTAACTTCATCCATTCCCGAATTGTCGGATGATCCTACCATGGATTCCTCGATTTGGAATCGCTTTGCGGATGGAAACCTCCCTTTCAGACTCTAGCAACTCGGCTGATTCGTGATCAATACCTGCATTGTCAATTTCCAAGTTGAGATCGCTTTCTTGCCCATCTATTCTCTTATTCAAGCAGTACTTACAAGATCAATCCTTTGCGCGCTGTACATTGATCTCTTTTGTTCTCAACAGTTGCCTACCACCTTACCCTAAATTCAATACGGCTTGCTCCACCGGATAAGGAGGATGGTGGTCACATGGATCATGGAGGGTACTAAACCGAGGTTTGCACCGGGGTACATAGGCAGGGGGCTGGCTCATGCAAGGTTAGGTGATTCCTCCCAATTGGAATTGTAGGTATTACCATATGGAGCATCGATTGTTGTGGCTTGTATCGGCCCTACAAGACTCAGACATTCTCGACATCAAATCCTTCACCGCAGGGTCAAGGGGACATGGCTCTACCGGTACAGGATTGAAATTGGCAAGAATTGACTGTGTAGGATTTTCAACACGCATGCACCTCTCTGAGTCGCTTGCCTTCAAGCTCCTCTCTACCTTCCTAGCTGTGGCTGAAATCCTAGCTCTCATTTCATTCTCCGCAGCAGACATCCCAATCTCTTTGTTAATCAGGTCTCATCCTTTCCAATTCTCTGTGGTTGTGCCTATCCCAACCCTTAGAAGCTTCAAATTAATGAATTTAAAAATCCAATGGCTTCATCCCGATGCTTACTGCAAGTCTCCTCCACACATGGTTTCCAAAAGCCGTCTCTACGGCAGAGACATACCACCATGGGCGTGGTTCACCAACATCCATAGTCAAACCCATGACGTGGACAAAATCGACGGTTTCCATAAATCTCTCCCAACACCGGTAAAATCTCTCACCATCATGAGCCGCAAAGGTGATAATGTCTTTTTCAAATTATCAGCCTTACGAGCACTCAAGAACTTTTTCGTAGAATTCACCGGCAAATTTCACCCCAATTTCAATGGTTCTGTGTCTCAATTAGTTTAGCCAAATCTCGCCTCGTCCCAGTGGTCAATGGAAAATGCTTTCAGCCCAAGAAATCCATGTCCATCATACCTTCCTCACTAGTAGTGCAAACCTCCTCAACCCTAATATGAGCGCATGGATTTTCATTTTCCATACCATGATACGCGGAGTAGGGGTATTCAAATAAGGCCTCAACGCTTACATCTTCAAGCAGGGAGAATGATACAGACGGGGCACTAACTCTGTGAGGGTGGATGTGATCCCCTCATGGTTCTATAAGCATTCGATTCATGGGGTTCCCCGTTGACTCGCTGTCCTCGTGCATGATCCATGGTATCAAGATGTACAATCGACTTCACCGACCGACAGTCAGGTACCGATTCTACGGCAGCTTCCACCGATGTGTCTCTATCCCACCGTTGCATAAACACTGCTACAAAAATCAGGAGACAACAAAGAGAACTAACAAAGCTTGCAAAAAGGTTAAGATTAGCTAACAAAAATTAAACTAACCGAATGAAAACTGCATGGGTGCTTACCGCAAGGCCGAAAACCGCTACCGAAGTTTCAAAAGAGGTAAATCACCTTCACTGCGATGTTGATCACAAGTACACTTCAACTTACCATTAATAGTTTGGCACCATCCCCAAGAATCCGCCATTTGATCTGCGCAAAGAGGTCGAGCTAAAATCAAATAAAATATATACACCTAAGCTTCCTACACGCCGTATCGGGTTTCACCGCAAAGATAAATGGCTCAGTGGTCGAACACTCGGGACGGGGTTTTCATCCTAAAATGATTCGCATAAGTGCAATGGCTGCAAGGCTTATTTGGACTCTTTCGATTCGTCAAAAATAAAGAAAGTAGTTGGAAATCGAGAAATTGTAAAAACTCGAAACATGTGAAAAGTTAACTTAAGATTTAGGTCAAATAACTCTCAAGTTAAAAGTAAACAAGGTCTCTCGTTTTATCCTCTATGACATGCAACCTATAGTCCAAGGCATAACCTATCTATGTTTAACTAGCAAACCCTCACTCCTTTGAAATCACCTCTATTTGAGTCAACACAGTAGCATGCATCTACGGCCTTTACTATTTGAAACCCTAACATTTAAATATCATTTCGTGAGGCTCGTAAAGAAGAACCACAAGGCATCTAGCATTAAGTATGCAATCGTGATCCTAAAGCATGGAGAGAGTATCGCAAATCAATAACATTCAATGCTATTCAACCCTAATTTGGAGTAAGACAGGTCAGGAAACACAAGATCACGCTTTTAATACAAAGAGACAACACACATGTCTCACCTCACTGCTACTTCCTTCCTCTTCAAAGAAAGGAGGCTTAGGCCAAGCATCTCTCAGTTGTCATCCTCAAGAGGGTAGTTTCAAGTGTGCCCAAGAAAGTAAAGAGAAAGAGGAGAGAAGAGAGAAAAGCAAACCCTAATTAAAATACGAGACTTTATTTACAAAATGAAAACTTACAAAATTTCTTCTCCTCAAATTCCCGTTTCAAAATTCTTCTTTATTACAAAGAGAGGGGGTTTATATAGGCCACCTCAATAGATGAAAATACCAGAAACCTACAATGGCTAAGTTAAAGGACAAGAGAGTAATACACCAAATTTGAAGCCTGCTAGGGCATTAAATAACAAGAATTCAAGGCAAAACTCAGGAATCTACTCACTTCTTATTTTTGTAATGAAAGAAAATAGGAAATAAATAGTTTACAGACTAGATAATTCCGAAAGGACAATATCACCTGACAAATTCTCTATATAAGGAAAGTGAATTAAACCACCTACCACCTTGTCAATTGGGGTAATCATAGATGGTATATCGTGATTAATTCAGAAAGTTAAAAAGGAAAGAGAAATGCTAAATATGGAGAGAAACATGCACGCTAATGAGGCGACGTGGGGCTTGATTTTCAACACTCCTCAAGCCGTGATTGTAGATGTCGATCATTCCAAGTTTTTTCTCACACGATTCGGTTAACTCGAGCAAAGAGCTTTCGTGAGAATGTCACTGCTGAGGTTTGTCGAGTGAAGTCGACTCTCAAAACCCTTCAATCTTTTCCTCGACATAAAGTGTCGATCTATCTCCACGCGCTTAGTTCGACCATGATGAACCCTGGATTTCTACCGATACTGATGGCATTGGTTGTCGCAAAGATAACACTATGGGATGCTTCAACTAACCCGTAATTTTTCTAATGAAATTGTCAACTGCATTCCTCGCGAGATATCTCAGGCTATAAGATCACTCGTCACGACCGCTACTTCGCCACCACCGATTGTTTCTTGCTTCGCCATGTAACCAAATTCCCCCAAACAAACGAACAATAATAGCCGTAGTCGATCTCTATGAGTCAACGAACTCGCCTAATCTCGTAGATTCAAAAAATCTCTTAATCTCTTTCTTTGTTGTTCTTCGAAGAAGAGACTCCTTTCCCTGGGTGGTTACTTTTGCGGTACTCAATATTCGGGTCACAAAGAACATGTGTTTTTCTTGGCTGATTATTCATGAATCAATTTACCATACACCAGAGAAGCCGATGTCCGGGCCTCAGATGAGAAAGATGGGATGAGTTTCCACAAGACGTTGATATCTTCCTTATCAACCTCCGGAGGATCACTACTCTTCAAGTTTTACGCTTGAATCCATGTGTTTCGCCATTGCATCCTAAAGATCCCCTCGTTTCCATTTAGTAAGTCCAGTAACGATTAAGGCTGTGTGAGACCTTATACCTTCTTCACCTAGCAATCCCATTCCGAGAAAGTACTGAGGTCAAGGTCCCCGATCTCAAATTTCGTCGTAATTTTTTAAAGAGTCACTTTCTCTTCATGATTACCAAATAAAATTACGTCAGCCCACATATACAATGATAATGACCATCTTCCCTCTCGGGAAGTGTTTCACAAAACAATGTGACTGGATCGACATCGAACTTATCCGCACCACTACCTAAGAACCGCTCAAACCAAAGCCCTGTGGAGATCAAGCCGAGACCATACAAGGATTTTCGAGTCCGCAAACCTCGTTGAAATCTGCAGTCTCAAGCCCAAGCAGAATGTCCATGTAAACTTCTTCTCTAAGTCACGATTTTCCACATCAAGTTGGTGAAGCGACCATCGAGATTACCGCCAAGGATAAAAGTACACGAACAAAGGCCGGAGCCTGCAACCGGAGCAAAGTTCGATAGTCAATACCATATGATCGCGGAACTTAAGTCTTATGTAATTAACCGTGCCTTATACCTGGCCCACATTACCATCTCGCCTCAGACTTTATCGTGAAAATCCACTACACCCAACCGTTTCTACCTCTCGAGGTCGCAATTTCCCACGCACTCATTCCTTCTTCGCGCCCAACTTCTTCATCGATCGCGCCCACTTAGATACTTCAAAGCTTCCTCAATATCTCGAGGAACTCAGGATCTCCGTGATGCTAGAAGTGAATGCACGAAACGTAGGTGATAAACTATCATAAGAAATAAAATTTCCAATGGGATGTCGAGTGCATGATCTAACTCCTTTCCTCAAAGTTATAAAGTATATTAAGAATATCATTTTCTAACTCAATCAACAAGATCATCTCGGAAGCTGGGGAGCATTGGCATCGAATTTCGCTGATTAACCCGCTTCACCTCATGGGTTTACCGAGAAATTGCCTCCTTCCTCCATTTCGATGTGCTCATTATCCCACAAGTCAACAAATGAACCTTGGTCGATTGGCTAATGACCTCTATAGGAAACTTGATTTTTAGTGGCGATGGGTGACTCAATTAATGATCTGCTGTCCCAAAACTGATATTCCCGAGTTGAATTCTCCCTAATAAATTTCATGAATGGTTTCCAAAAAATGACATCCATTGAATCAGAGAATTTTCAGGACTCCGGAGTAACACTTATAATTCCTTTTTTATTTGTAGAATACCCAAGAAAGATGCACTCGAGTGACCTAGGATCAAGTTTACTTATGTTTGATTGATATGAAACAAAAAACAGAACACCGAAAATTTTCGTGGGACGATGGATATGAGACGAGTGGCCTGGAAGGATTTAAGGAGTAATAGACAAGGGTGTTTGGAATTTTAGTACCCTGTGATCGGTAATCCTATTTGATGAGGCAAATACGTAGCGACGCTTTCCCCGTATCACTTTGGTACATTCAGAGAAAAACATTAGCATCTAGCCACCTCTAACAAATGCCTATTTTCCTTTCAAATTTATTCCGCTATTGCGGGGTATCAACACATGAACTTAAGTGAACTATCCTCTTTGCTAGATATTCTCCTAGAATGGAGTTGAAGTAACTTAGCATTATCGACTTTAGAATTTGTATTTTGATCGAATTGGGTCCGAATCATACTTTTGAAATTTCAAAATTGACCAAGCTTCGATTTTTCTTTCATGAGGAATACCTAGTTTAATCTAGTGTGATCATCTATGAATGAGAATAAATCTACCTAGTACCCCAGTTATATTTTATTCTCGACGACCCCAGATATCGCTATGAATCATCGAGAATGGACTAGACGCGATAGTGGCTGAATGGAAAAGAATCAACTGCTTGATAAACATTTATTTGATTTGACTTATTAAAGAATAATAAATAAACTGAGATACATAACATTAGATGACCTGCGATATACACAACATAATCAGACTATCGTTATTTTGACACGAGGTCGAAAAAGAATTACCACCAATTACCATTCGAGGTCGTTTCAGGATCGTGAGCCCTTAAGATGTAGAGTCTGCAGCATTCTCAAAGATTGCCAATCGCCTTTCCCCTAATCCAATCTCCGAATTCCTACAAGGAGTGGATGAAAAATTAGTAATACACCTCTTTCCTCGTGAGTTTACTAATCGGAGCACAGACATAATCCAGTTAGGAACAAGGAGAACCGAGCCGAGAGTAAGATCCTCGATAGCACAATCGAACCAGCACGCAACCTTTGAAAGTGAACCATCCGCTTATTCCTCGACCGGCAAACTATTCGACATGGGCCATGCGGTTGAAAAAACTGTCGCATCTCCCGTCATAAGGATCGTATGCTCCCGAAATCCACGATCCAAGGTTTTTATGTTTCTTACCAACAATAAAGGCGCTTAAAGAATTACCTTTGTGAGCCAAGGTTCCGGAACCAATGACCTGATTGGAAGATGTGCCAGTTTGTGACTGTATTGACATAAGAGGAGATAGTAGTTTCGGGGCACCTACTGTCTTCGTTAAAAGGGCTACCAATTGCGGGCGATCGCTCATCTGGCAGCTCGATTACCTCGCCCTTCTTTCTCAAGTGGTCGACGTGGCTTCCAATCCGTTTCCATGAATCTTCCAACAAGTTTCTCTCGAAAGGACCGGCCGCAATGATCACAGCAATTCGCTGTCTTCCTTTGATTTTTCACGGCTAGCTTCAAAAGGAGGAATCGTCGCCACGAAGAAGAGGAGGATGAGTTGGTAGCCATTCCAAACGCCGACCGTATTAGGCATAAATGAAAGATGGAGGCATATGTGATTAAACCTGCTCTGATACCATGAAGAATTTGAAGGCAAAAACTCTTGAGGAATCTAGTCCACTTCATTTTTGTAATGAAAGAAAATAGAAATAAATAATATTGTATTCGAGATAATTCGAAAGTGACAATATCACTCCACAAAATTTCTTACAAGGAAAGTGAATTAAACCACCATTCACCTCATTGATTTGGGTAATCAGTATAGATGGTATATATCGCATTAATTCAGAAAAGTTAAAAAAGGAAAAGAGAAATGCTAAATATGGAGAGAAACATGCACAAGCATGAGGCGACGTGGGCTTGATTTTCAACAAATACAAAAGCATGACGCAGGCGTTGAATTTCGCTTAGGTCAAGAATTCTGGCCAGGCGGAACACTGTGCATACGAAAACAGAAATTTCGCTAGTCGGTAATTGCTTAGCTAGCGAAATTTCCCGCGGCTTAATGTAAATCTTCGTGAGTAGTTTAAAATACAAAATTCCCTCGCTTAGAACAAAGGCTCAGCTTAAATCGAGCCTGGCTCCAGCGAAAATTGGCACTCGCTTGTTACGAATCTTCATAAGGCTGAGAAATTTTCGCATCCTAGCTTAAAATTTTCGCAACTCTAGCGAAAAATCTGTGCTATTGATCCCATCGATTTCATCCCGTCTTCAATCGCATCAATTTTTCACTTTGGCTCTCACTCTCATTGATTCTCGACTAGTCAGATGGTCGACACTCTGAGTTCAAACTTCATGATTCATCATACATCCCGATATTGAACTTCTAAAGTGCGCAAAACCCGCAAACATCCAAAAATACTCTCTAAACTAAGACAAGTGCTACTAAGAAGACTTGAACACTTCAATTGGTATAAATGACATGATTAGTGCGCAAAAAGCACTCAAAACCTATCTAATATAGGGTTCAAAATAGCACTTTTTGGGCACTAATCACACCCCCCAACCAAAACGTTGCTAGTCCCTTAGCAATGCAAAAATAAAAAGGAGATGCATGTGGTGATTTTCAAAAAGGCTATGATTCAAAAAGGTTTATGTACAGGCAACAAAGACTTAAACCTAAAATCGACATCAAAGTTGTAAACCGATATGAAAGAATCCAAATCTATACAAGAACAATTTCTAGGCCAATTCGGGAACCATATGATTCTAACTGAATTTCCACCTAAGTCTAATGGTTCTTTATATAACCGTGATTACGCCAATGGATTGCAAAATTTTTCCTCCCCCAACCTAGCTTCGACATGGCCTTAAGTCATTAACAACCTAGATAAGGATAGTTACACACTTTCATTATCAACTACATCAGAGATGCAATGCTTAAAATTCGACTTCACTAAAGTCCGTAACTGTGGATTCACCGATGACTCCCAACCAATTAAGGTTTGGGCATCGTCAAAAGGATCAATGACCACTAACTCTAAAGGCTTCACCTGACGTCAATGACTTCAAAATCAAGCACCTACAAATCGTTAGACTCTACCTATCCACCCATGTAATCGAACACTAAACTCGATGACTCCAACCAATTAAGGCATGGCATCAGTTTCAAAGCCGCTTATGTGGCTAACCCTGACCGTGCTCCTGCCTAAGGCAAACTTCACGACTTTATTTTTCTTTTCTTCTTTCTTTCTTTTCTTTGGTTTTTCTTTCTTTCCTTTTGGAAGACAACATTGGTCTCGGCACGGGTAACACAAAATCATCCTAGGCTGCCAACATGCTTAAGGCCTGGCTATGCAGTTTAAAGGAAGTAAAACAACAAATTCACACCTATTGAAATAACTGAGTGCAAGGTGTGAATTACATACAGAAATTTTTGCCGAAAGTACGCCGAACAAGAAGTGACCAAAAAACTGCTTTCAAGCATAACTTTGTCTCAACATGTGCATAAATAATGATTCAATTTTCAACAAAGCTGCAAATTCAATTGTCCAATTGTAGCAATTCAATTGTTCAATTCGAAAGAAAACATTTACACACAGCGGAAATACTAAACATGATATGCAAAAGTCAGATATATAAACCGAATAGCTTGATATAGCCAAAGTGGCTAATACAATAATATCAAGCTAAACATACAAAAGTATCACCGCCTACTATGGCTAATACAAAAATCCTAATCAAAACTGCAGAGGGCGCCGATAAAGCCGACAATAATCCATACAAAATGTAAAGAAACCTAACCACCTCACCGCCGTGGGTGGTGGCGGTGGGCCCGGCCGCTGGCCGCCTAGCCTGCAACATCCAAAGAAGCCGCGCCGTGGGTAGGTCCTCTCACATCGTGAACATGAGGAAGACCCGGAAGGGCTATAACTGCGGTCGCATGGCATGGCACCGGCCAACTGGCCGGATCTCGGGGTCAGCCTCAAGCAGAGGGCGCAGATAGTAACCATCACACCGCCATCTCTCTCGAGCCGGCATGATCAGATCTACGAATGGTGTACCGGGGGACAGGATAACAGAGTATCCGCCGCACCGCCGACATGTGGGCCAGGGAGGTGGCTGAGGTGACATCCGTGGAACCTGACTCGTCAGATCCTCGGCCCGTGGGCAGGTATATCCGTATGGTGGTCCTCGCCTCCCGACCCTAAGAGACTCCCGGTCCCGTGGGTCGAAGTCGGAAGACACGGTATATCATCACCCGCTCCACCGACATGACCAGTGGGGCACGAACCCCATCTCATCCCGGGTCTGGGAATCCCATATGCTCGAGAACATGGCAGCAGGGAGTCCTGCGATAAGTAAAGGAATGCTTCGCCGTACCAGTCCTCCGATGGACCTCTCCTCAACCGCAAAAAGATAGCCATCTACCGTGAGGGATCGAACTAAATCCCCCGAGACCCGGCAGCGCTCCAAGATGGCCCCTCCTCCGTACGTAATAGCCGGTTTAGCCAAGCCTGTCCCAATGTATGGTCAAGAACAAAGATCTCGGGCGCTGAGCCGCTCCCGTAAAACACCGTCCAAAGAAAGGTGTCTCCGCCGCGTCGGAACCATCTCGCGATGAGGCGGTGGGCCCACCGTGAATCCGCACGTCGCACAGATACGCAGCCGCGAGTCGCCAATATCGCCGCCCGAGTACTCCGCGCGCATCATCAGGCCATCGAACCGAAGCTCACGCCTTACTAGCCGATCCTCTGCACGCCATCGAGCGGTAGAACTGCCAGCATTTCACTCGTGGGCACACGCCCCGGCCATGAAAGGCAATAGCGACAATCCTCGAACAACTTACGGACTCGGCATTCAGGATCACCCTCGCTGACGCCGAAAGTATGACTCCCGGATGGGAAATGTCACATGGAGTCGCATTCTTGAACGGGTTCCTACGGTCACGGTCAACCCCGAGAGGCAGCGATACCGAGGTGATGGCCGCTCCGCAGCTAGATGTGGGATCAGACGGCCGCGGCCGAGAGGATGATGATCATCGCCCGATGTGCGGCTCCGCTCGAGGGCTCGGGCCCCGAACTCTCCTCTGAGGTAATCGTGACGGGGCACGGTCCCATCCGTGTCTCGGATAGCCGCCGAAATCCCCGAAAGCTCACAAACAAGCCGAGGATCGCGATGGACCGAGTCGGACCGAGTCGGGCCTCCTCTCGCGTACCACCACCCGCGACCGAACGCGTGACCCACCCCGAGTACGAACCATAACAGAATCAATAAAATAACGAAAAGGGCTCACTCACTAAAATGCAAATGATGTAATCAGAGAACTAAACCGAGGCTCCGAAGACGCATCGAGGCACTCAAATATAAACGAACCAGGCTCACCGGCAACAACAACCTAATCGAACCGCAAATAGCGCTTAGTAAAAGACCAAACGCCGGTGGGCAGGCGTAAATAGCCGAACCGGGCGCACGACCGTCTCCGTGACCGGGCAAAGGAGGCTTCACCAAGGCTCGACAGAGTGCGAGCTCGGCGCGTAAAATGCACAAAGTAGAGCAGAGCACTGCGGCTTCAGATCGCTCGGTCACGCCAACAGGCAGGCACAACCCCAAGAAGGACAATGGCAGATAGATGTCGAAAGCTCAGAGAACTACAGCAAAGGATACGGCATACAGGTGACTGACTCAGGTTTCACTGGGGAAAGAATGTGAAGTGGCACTGGACAACCCCCAGTTTATATAGCTCGTCAGGGCACCCGCCAAGGGTCTCTCATTCCATTTTTCGCTACTTTTACGATCGGCCATGCCGCCTTCCCGAAATCCAAAAATTTTAAATTGAACATTACTACTATAAAATTATTATTATAAAATTTACTATACGAACTATAAAATAAAATTTAACAAACAATACTATACTATGTAAACAACGTATCAACATTAAAATTACTAAATTAAAAGTTTACTAAAAATAATTGAAATTAACTAAAATTTACTAACTTAAAACAAAAGTAAAACACGTAAGAACCCACGGCTTATCGAAACACCAAATCCGCCATTCTCAAAATTTACTCCAAGGGGGTCAAGGAGAATGATCTCCTAACTCCCCGCAAAGAGTCCGGGCCGATTCCAATGTGTCATGCCCAAATGTTGATCCGCTCCTCACCGATGGTCATGAATCGAAAGCGCTGGTTTGCAAAGCTGTGTCGAGCGGCAAGACCCATTATATCCTCATCTCCATGGCTATTATTCGTGATTCCCGTATTAATCGTGGTTTCACACCGATCAATTGAAACAACTTCATCGTAAATTTGATTTTCAGTTTCAACAAATTTTGCTTGTTATTCAAATGGAAGAGTGCTTAACCCAAGTCATGTTACTAGCTGTTAGTCGTGATGACTCCATCTCGCAATTATTATCAGATCGGGTCAGGCCAAATGGCCTCCTAAGATGGATTGAACATGATCAGTTCCACTTAAAATCAAATGTCACACTACAAAATCACCGGTAAGAGAATTTGTCTATTTTCACCAAGACATCCTCAACTATCCCCAGATTTTCGCACCGATCTATCGCCAAGATAAGTAGGATGTTGGTAGGTTTAAGTCTCACCTAAACCATGCCATAATAATACTCACATTAGGTTAACACCGGGGCTCCTAAACTGCAATGATCTGGTCATGCACCCCACCAAATATCGATCGAAATTGTGAGATCCTCGATCCTCAGATTTGACAGGTACTGCTTTCTGATTACGGCACCGACTTAACAAGGAGAAATGCCTCTTCTCAATGCCTAGTCCCTTCTTAATTGTGCAAAGATCTTTCAAAATTTTACAAGGTGGACTTGCTGATTATGTCCAAAAGAGGTATGTTAACCTTCACTACTAGGACTCCTAAAATGCCCGAGATGCCTTCTTCTACCTCTAAGTGCTTGTGGAAATGGAGGCAAGTGGTATTTCATTGAATCCTCCTTAGGAGAATATGTCACCGCAATTTTCCTGATCGATCTTTTTCCTAAATGTGCTTCTGATAAAGCCGATCAACCCTTTCCACCCTCAAAGTAATTATAAATTTTTAACTTCATCCATTCTGAATTGTCGATGATCCCACCTCATGTGATTCCCCGAATGCGGGAATGTCAGACGGAAACCCTCTCAGACTCAAAGAACTGGTTAGACCTGGTGATTGAACAATTTAGATCGCCACCTTTTGGTCGAGATCGCTTTCGTCATATCTATTCTCTTATTCAATTTACAAGATTTAACTTTCGCGCTACTTGCACATTGATTCCTTTCTTGCCCTCAATGTTGCCTACCACCTTACTCAAATTCAATATGGCTTGTCTCCATCGGGAGGGCATATGGTGGTTGTCATGGATTTGCGGAGGGGTACCAAACTCGAGGTTTGGCACCCTGGGCATAATGTTAGGGGGCTGGTCTCCGCGCAAGGTTAGGTGATTCAACTGACAATTCAGGGTATTACCATAAGCATCGATTGTTGTGGCTTGTATCATTCACAAGAGCCAAATATTCAAGACAACTTCATTCAAACAGATATGTATTCACCAGGTACAGGATTGAATTAAAAGACCGATCACAGATGATTTCACACCAGACGGATCTCGAATGTTATCTTCCATTCTTCACCATAATATATACTGAACCCAGTTTCATTTCATTCCATAGTTGCATAAGATCCCACTTTGGTTAACCGGTCTCATCCTTCCGAATTTCAGTAATAGTTCATCCCAACCCTAAGTCACCAATAATTCAAAATCCATGGTCATCCCGATAAGCACTCGTAAAGTCTCCTCCACACATGGTTTCCAAAAATGGCCCATGGCAGTAGACATACCACCAAGGAAGTGGTTCAAATTAACATCCATGTCAAACGATGATGTGACAAAAATCGACATATTTCATAAATCTCCCAACACCGGTAAACTTCTCACCATCATGAGTCGCAAAGGTATAAATTTGTCTTTTCAAATTATCGTCTTAAGGAGCACCGAAGAACTTCTTCAGAATTCACCATGAAATTTCACCCCACTTCGAATGGTTCTGTGTCTCAATGAGTTTAGCCAAATATCGGGCCTCATTCTTAGAGTCACTTGAAATGCTGTACTTTCAAAGAAATCCATGTCCATCATACCTTCCTTGGCAGTGCAAACCTCCTCAAAATCACTAATATGGAGTGTATGATTTTCATTCTTCCAGTATACCATGATATGTGTATAGGTACTGGGGTCATACCACCGCTACATCTTCAAATATAGGTGATGGAAATGACATGTGACGGGGCACTAACTCTGTGAGGCGATGTGATCCCCGCGGTTCAAGTGCTACCTGGATTCATGGGGTTCCGGTTGACTCGTTGTTCCTCAAAATGGATCCATGGTACGCATGTACACTGATCACCGATCACAAAGCAAAATCATTCTATGCAATCACCGATGTGTCTCTATCCACCATGCATAAACACCGTTACAAAATTGTAGACAACAAAGAGAATCCAAACAAAGCTTCAGTGTTGGAAAGATTAGCTAACAAAAATTAAAACAACTCAATGAAAATCAAACAAAGGCGCTTACCGCTATGTCAAACCGCGCCAAGCATCGAGTTTCAAAAAGAGGAAAAAAGATACCTTCACTTGCATGATCACAAGTACACTTCAACTTACCATTAATATTTCGGCACCATCCTGCAGCAGAACCACAATACTCGATTCGTACACAAGAAAGCTGAGCTAAAATCAAAATTTATATATACCTGTTTTACCATCGCCAGAAACAAGCTATCAAGAAGATAGCAAGCCCAGTGGTCGAACACTGGACGGGTTTTCATCCTAAAAATGATTTACTGGCACTAATGAAGGCTTTTTATTCGACTCTTCTGATTTTGTTTCAAAACAATGGAAAGTAGGTTGAAAATCGAGAAATTGTAAAACCGAAACAAGTGTGAAAAGTTAACTTTTGAAGATTTAGTCACTAACTTGTAAGTTAGCAAACAAGGTCTCGGTTATCCTCATGCATATAGACATGCAAACTATACCCAAGGCATAACCTGACCTATGTTTAACTAGCAAACCTCACCTTTGAAATCAATTTCCTATTTGAGTCAACACAGAGCATGCATCTATGTCTACATTTGGAAACCCCAGACAAGATCATTTCAGAGGCTCGAAGACCATCTAAAGAACCACAACAGAATTTAGCATTAAGTATGCACCGTATCCTAAAGCATGGAGAGTATCACAAACCAATAACATTCAATGCTATTCAACCCAACAGAAGACGTGGGGTCATAAACACGCACTATGGCTTTCAATACAAGAGGACAACATGCATATGCCCCACCACTGCTGGGGCCTTCCTTCCTTCAAAGAAAGCTGAGGTTTAACAAGCATCTCGAAAGGTCATCCTCAAGAGGGTGTTGGCAGCCAAGAAAGTAAGAGAAAGAGGAGAGAAGAGAAAAAGCAAAACCCTAATTAAAACATTTAATTTTATTTACAAAAATGAAACTTACAAAAATTTCTTCTCCCCTAAATTTCAGTTTCAAAATTCTTCTTTTATTACAAAAGAGAGAGGGGCTATATAGGCCACCTAATAGATGAAAAATAATTAAAACCTACAAATTTGGCTAAGTTAAAGGACAAGAGAGTAATACAATCAAATTTGAAGTCTAGCATTAAATACAAAAGCATGACATATAAAGACTCGCAATAACAATTAGGTGAAGTAAATCACTGTGCATAAATGAAAACAGAAATTTCAAGCAAAGTTCGGTAATTGCGCTACTGAAGAAGAAATTTCGCTTAGCTTAGCCAAAATTTTCGTGAGTAGCTTAAATACAAAATTTCGCTTAGAACAAAGGCCTAGCGAAACTCGGGTCTGCTCCAGCAAATCAGCAATTCTCATGAGAGCCATACTTCGCTAAGGTTGCGAAATTTTCGCAGTCCTAGCGAAAATTTTCGCAACTCTAGCGAAAAATTCCGTGCTTTGCTGATCTCCATCGATTTCATCCCGTCTTCAATCGGCATCAATTTTCTTCACTACTAATTTCAACACTTTATTTATTGATTACGCCACACTGAGTTCAACCTCAATATTCGACTATGGTGAACCTGATGAGGCCATCTCCCAAGAACCCGCAAAACATCCAAAAAATACCTCTGAACTATACAAGAAGACTCAAATACTTCAATTGGTATAAATGACATGATTAGCGCAAAGCACTCAAAACCTAATCTAACATGTGGTTTGTAAATAGCACTGGGGCACTAATCACTGGCAAGGCCCCGGACTCCACTTACGTCCCTTCCTCAACTTTCCATTCACACATGTCAGAAAATTGAGATTTCTTTTTCTTATTTCATAGTGCATAATGTTTCAACACTAACAAATATCAATTCCTGGACTATCATGTTCATTTATTTTCCGAACCCCTAAGGTTATGTTCTCTAACCCTAGTGTTCATCCTATACTATATACATCCTACTATGTATATAATTCACACAATATGTAACACGCATCATGAAATATATAGAACGTAATAATTTCATCAGAATGCATAATGAATGCATGATCTAAACTGCGCTCAACCTTCCTGGTGATATCTGTATACCCATGCCCGATACCGTCGTGATGCCCCAACCTCGAAAAACTGCCATAAACTCCCGTCAACCCATGGAAGATCTCGTGACGCCCAAACCCTAATACCACACTTTACAGTCCCTTTTTTCGCGACCTAAGATGACGAAAATCGGTAGAGTCTCCTTGTACGGGGAGGTCTACCAAATACAACCCTAGAAATTACATGGCAACATGGCCCACATATACAACGAACTCATCGTCCAAATATGAGTAAAATGGCCACGTAAGGCCCATTTATCCATACTAAACATATAAGCACATGACTATAAACAGTCTGGCAAGAGACAATTACATCATTTTATACAAAACATATATCAAAATTAAGCATTCTAATACATGTTTTTACAAATATAACCAAAGCCATAATCTCATTTTCTTCTCAATATCGGCCTCTAGTGAGCGTCGTCTCCCTGCACATTCCATGTACCTAAAAGGGGGTCCCACGACGAGGTGAGCAATGCCCAATAGAGAATAATTCCTACAAGGGCTAAAGAAGAGTCCCACGATGGAGTGAGTAATGTCTAGTAGAGAATAATTCCTACAAGGGCTACTTCCCACCTAAGTACACATGCAATGCCATTTCACACATTCAAGTAAAAACATACACATTCCTACTCAAATGTCTACATGCCATGGATGAGAATGTGACTCACTCTTCCCATGTCCCGAGTCCTCACCGACTCTCTATACATGCATAAGTTAAGTGTGAAACCATCATTTATAATCCATCAATGACCATTTTTCCAAAACAAAGCTTTTGTTTTATAAATCAAAAATCCATTGGACAATCCCTCTCCAATATCAACTTGTTTTTACCAAGTTTGGTCTCGTTTTTAATTTAAAACTCACTGACATCCTTCCCATAAATCGCTTGTCTAAAGCCATCGATTACCTCCACAAATGGGTTTTATTCAAAAGCATTGCATAGCCTCCATAAACAACTTTATTCAAAAGTATTGGATAGTCTCGATAAACCGCTTTTAATCAAAGCATTTGATGTTTTCGAGCAACAAATTTTAATTTAAAGCATTGATAATTCTAAAACTGTTAATCTTAGGGACATTGTCCTTGCATTCAAGCCTACAATTATCAACAATTCATACACAATAAGTTGATTTACAACCATGAAGACGTGGGAGCTCTATCGACATCGCTCCACATCAGTTCACCACCCATTCACCAAGAATGGTGAATGACAACAACCATGCACACCCACCCATTTTACGTGATGTCCTCATGCATATGAAATGCAATCCAAATGTGCCATTGCCTATTCATACCATGCTACATATATAATGAGTGCTATATGCACATATGCTTACTCATGCATATTAACCCATGCATCAATTGGACATTTATATAACTGAACACATAAATTCCAATTTAAATCATACAATTCATGCCAACATACCTAACACACATACATTGACATTTATAAGTCATCACCAATCTACATCGATCGATTTCTCATTCCTCTAGCCCAATTGTGATACCATGTCCACAAATGGTCGCAGCTCCCCCTTACAACTAAGCCATGCAATGGTCTCAATCTCATAAAACAAACTCATGCATTTCCCTTTATAAGGTTCATGGATAATTATATCAACACATGCATATAATTACCAAACAACATACACCAATTTCAATGTATTGCATCACACATATCATCACAACTACAATTTTGCACACTTGGTGCTACAATCAAATTCTCTTAAAAATATGTGGGCACCAAATTCCATTCACAGAATATGGCTGCATTCTGACTCAAGTATTTTCCATGTAGTCAAAGAACACCAAATTCCGAGTCCAAAAGAAAATCATAAAAGAAAATCACAAGATTGCAAGACATGTGCTAAAGAGAGGCCATCAGATTTAGTCATTTTCTAATTTTAATATGAGCTCAAATTGTATTAAGCTATATATGAATGGATCCTATACTCAAATAGATTTCCTTAGAGTCTAAGAACGTGAGAATCGGTTCTGAGAAAGAGCTATGGCCGCCTAAAGTCAGAGGCTTCATACGAACAAAGGACTCCACGTTACAAAACGTTCCTGTGGCCCAACCAAGACCAAAACGACCCTAGATGGAAAATAAACCCGCTGAGCAGGAATGGTCTCGCACCTCAGCGTGAGCACGCCGAGGAAGTCTCACACTTCCCGAACCCAAAGCTTTTGACTTCCTAAACCTTCCACAGGAAACCTTGGTGAAACTCGAGCTTCCGCATCCACGCCGTGAGTTCCTACGAGTACCCAATCCTTTAAACCTTAGCCCGTCGAAAAAAGATCAATTGATCTCCTTAAATCGTAGAGAGAAGGTGGAGTCTCTCTTCTCCCTTCTCTACTGCCCTCACAAAATGGCCCATTTTTCCCTTTTTGTCTCTAACTTATCTGTTACTTGTGTGGCCCACATCGCACCACATGTCTACTTTTGCCCTTGCCCGTTCGTCCCAAATGATTAATTTCTTTTCAGTTCAATTTATTTTAAATGAACTTAACTCAAGCCATGTCTTGACTTCCGAGATTATCATAAAAATCTCGTACTTTGAGTCATCAAGTGAGCTCACCACCTTAGAAATCGAAAAATTCCGACCGTCTGCACCTGATGAAACTTTGCTGGGTCACTAGATTTTGTGAGACGAATCCAACGGCGTAGTTCGTTTCGTCATTCAAGATCTAGATAGTTTTTTAGGCTTCCCTGAACCATTATGGCAATTTATTATTATTATTATTATTATTTTGCCATTTTTTTTTTAAATCATACCTTTCCGAGTTTTACATCAATAATTTCATTCAAAAAACATAATATCTCCATAATTTATATCACAACAAAACATAAAGTCCAACAATCTTTCATGCAAAATATATTTGATCCATATTTAAAGCAAAAACGAAACCAACATTTTCAAATCGTACATATAAAAATACATTTAAAAAAAAACTGCATTAATTTTTTCTTACCTCAAGGAAAATTCGAGATCCTAAATGCTAATCCTGAAATAAATTAACAACCTATTCACCTAAAACAAATAATAAAAGAATTTATTAACAAACAAGCCATTTTTTTTCTTAAGATTATTTTATTTATTAATTATTTTCTAGGAACTTATCTCTCAAATAATTAGTTTACTTAATTTTTTAAATATCTAGGAATTATTTCTTTATTTATCCAAATCTCTCACTAATACTAAAGTTCTATACATACTATACTCTAGGCTCTCAAGACCCCACATTTTGCACAGGTTTTTAGACCTATAAATATTCTTTTTTTTTTCTACTAGACAACCCTATCACAAAAGACAAACTACTTTTTGACATTTTTCAAATCCATTTATATTCACACAAAACACCATACTTTGGTGTTTTTTTTCCTTTTCCATTCTCTCTCTAAGTACAGTAGTCCCTCACTCTCATTTCCTTTTTTATATATATATTTTATTCTTATTAAGGTACACTGGTCCCCCACTCTCCCTTCTTATTTTTTTATTTTTTTTATTCTTTTGATTTCCAATTTCAAGTTACGGTTACCATTATTTCTTTTTTTTTTTTAAAGAAAAATCATCTAAATCTAATCAAACCCTAAAAATTATTCATGATCTATAATAAAAAGAAATCTAAACTTTTCTAGGAAGGGACGTTTACCTTCGAATCGCTTCTTAGCCCTAGATATGATGTTTTAGGTCTTCCTGAAATATTGTATAAACCTTAAATAACTCAAAATTGTTCAAAAGAACAAACTATCTATGTTCACTTCTAACACAACATGTTATTCGAAAGAGATTTGGGAAGAAAAGACTCACCTTTGACGACCTTCTTCAGCCCTAAGGTGTAGATATTCTATGGTTTGACAATCCTACACAAAGAGAAACTAAAATGAGGGTTTTATGATTATTATTTTCTATTTATATTAGAATCTACAAAAGAAATTGCTAATTTTCCTATAGAAAATATAAATATTTAATTTTTTTATAGCATGTTATACTACTGATTAGGACTCTCATCCCACACATAGGTGCATCTGTGAGCCTTTCGAGGCTGGCTAGTTTTCATGCTATGATCCAAAGTTTTCATTTTGCTTTCAGGGTATACATATAAATTGATTTAGTTTTGCTTGGGCTGGAAATAAATTTTCTACATAGTGTTACCTATCTATTTCATTTAGCCTCAAAGATTCACTATATTGATCAGGCTAAGCTCAGGTAATATCTTTGCTAGTTCTGCTACATTTTCAAGGCTTATTCTATTATACAGTTTGAGACCACCTTCCACTACAAAAAAAATTGATGTTTGTTTACCAACATCAAAAATATGTTGCTAAACGAGAAAATCCGTTGTTAAATCCATTTCCCAATACATTACCAATGGATTTTGTCCTTAGGTAAAGTGCTCGTTATTAAATTTTACCAACACAATTAAATATCCATTGGTAAATTTACCAAATAGATTAGTAACCGACTACCAAGGGACATTTTCAACGAATTAGTAATGGAATGATTGTTAGGAAATGTAATCTATTGGCAAATTTTTTTATTTTTTTGGCAAAAATCAGTTAGTAATTCGTAGGTAGTGTACCAACGGATAATAATCCATTGTTAAGTAATAGTGTCTATCCATTGATAATCTGTTGATAAAATTTCAACAGATTGTCAATTTTTTGGTAAATATTTGATGGGTATTGATGTTAATCCATTGGTAATATGCAAATGAATTCTCATTCTGTTGGTAAATGTAAGACATAATCCATTGGTAAAATCTGTCGAAAATTCGTTGGTATTTTACCAACTGATGATAATCCATTGTTCAATATTAGCTTCTATCCGTCGATATTCTATTTGTTAATCTATTGATAGAATCTAATCATTAAACCCTAAAATCCAGCACTTCTTTGAAAATGGCAAATCGTACTTCGATAAAATCCAAAATTTTCTGTATCCTCTCTGATGATGAAACGGATTTCCACCGTTGAACTGCCCTGAAATCTAGCTACCACTGCCGGTCTCCGTCGAATCTCGAGACAATGAATTTTCATCGTTTTCGAGGCACCGAGTATCTGGGTGCCATAAATTGAGTCATGATGTGACAAAAGTCAGATATAACATATACTCATGTGATACATGTTGCATGAGCAGAGAGATGACGAAATGGATCTACGAGATTGTGCCAAATGTCAAAATATGAAAGAAGTACATCGATGTCATTTTGAAATTTTAATGAGGAAATGACAAATACGTATGTCATCTCCTACAATTAGAAAGAGGCAAAAACGGGCAGCAAATTGGAGAACCGTGATACAAAGTGGGCTGAAATGTGATTTTTTTGGGAGAGAGAAGGTGTCCCTTATTCCTGTGCTTACTACGATCTGACCATTGGATTTTTTTAGCCAAGAAGGAAAGTCGTCTACGTCACTATGACTACACGCGCTGCCCAGCTTTCTTGGTGAGTTTTGACAAACTCCGTGAGTGAGTGGTTTTATCCTACTTGTTTTACTCTCGATTTAAGTGTTTTGTGATAAGCCAGGTTGGTTTGAGGCCGTGAATGCCCAGTTGCTGACGGTCCCAAATCTGGGAACCGAAGTGTGGAAATTTTGGGAACCCAGCCTGATGGCCCTGACAGTTTTAGAGACTGATTTGTGTTTGTCATAATTTATATAATAAATTAGGTTTTGGTGAGTAGGAGACCTGTAAATTGGCATGGAAATCTGCTTTCCAAAAGTGGAACAAATGGTTGATGAGTGGGTCACTATTTTGACAAATTCTATTTTGCTTCTATTTCTCTTAGATCGTTAAAATAAATTCCGTTTCAGGTAATTAGACCAAAACATCCATGTATTGCTTATTGAATTGTTTGAATAGAATGGCTTGTGTTGTGTAGAAAAGATAGGTTAATACATGATTCTAATGTGTTAACACAATGACATAATTATATAAATATAATTGTGTTTGTAGGCCATCGAGATGATATCAGAATCGTCGAGTGAGCCGTGTGGCTCAGAGTTATTGAAGATGATATTGTGAATCGCTTCAAGTGAGCGGTGGCTCAGAGCATTGGAGATGATACTGTGAATGCCTCAAGTGAGTCAATTTGGGGAGTTGGTTGATCAAATTTGAATTACATGTGGTGTGATTGTAAATTTGAGAATATATGCATATTTGATATATTGGTATGAAAATGATTGAAAATGCATAATGCACATATGCACCGTAACTCTAGAAATTAGGTGTGAGTGTATGGTATGAATTTTATGAAAATGAACATGGTTAAGTAAAGGAATTTCACAGATACCTTTCCTGTGAGAATGGGGTTTGAGATTCATCCAACAAAGTCATTTCCTGATGAGGACCACATCATACTTGTTCTCTAACACATTCGCTCATGGTAGTCCCATATTTTTACCGACATATCTTCTGTGAGTGTATTTCAAGAACAACAAGTTTTGTTTTGAAATGGTATTTTTTCTCATACACGGCTTAAAGTAAGTGTGAGGGAGCTCAGAGGACTCGAGACATGGAATGGGCATGTAGACATTCAAGTAGATCACGATTTACTGAGTGTGTGTTTAAATTTGAGCATTGCATATGGCCTTAGGCGGGGAGTGTAACCTATTTAGTGGTGATTTCACTACAGCGATACTCTACCCCCGTCGAGGGAATATTTTTTAGGTACAGTGAGCGTTTCCGAGATTCGCTCATTTAGAGGGTGATTTTGAAGAGTTTCGTCATTTTGACGGTTTTGATAACATGTATTGTAATCATTTTAATATTATTGTATTAAGAGAAATTGTTACAACTTCGACTATTGGAATATAGTTAGTGTATATTTTGATGAGTATTGGTTTAGCCCAAGAGGCTATTTTTACTCATTTTAATTATATGTGGACCCTTGTGTGGCTATATTGAACGTTTGTGATGTGTTTTATTTTGAGTAGAGTTTCAGATAAAGGAGACTTTTGCCTACTCTCTTGAGTGGGTTTGCATCTTGACATTCACGAGTATTCATGTCAGACGGTTGTCAATCACCCCCTGTTTCATAAATACACAACTGGACATCCACCCATTGCAAATGCTGAAATATTTCCGGCGTTAATCCATAGTAAGATGTAAATGTATTCTTGCTTTGTTAGTAAATATAAGCATATAACTCGTTGATAAAATCACTTGGTACTTATTTTACCAATGGATGGTAATCCATTGTTAAATTTAGTGTCTATCTGTTGATAATATACAAATAGATTCTCATTTTGTTGGTAAATGTATAACATATTCTATTGTTAACATTGATAAATGTTAGATAACATCTGTTTAGATTCTTTTGGTATTAAAAATAAATAAATATTGTAGATCCAAAATAGTATAAATATAAATTCAAGTTTAATAGTATTATTTTTATAACATTTTATATTTATTTTTAAATAAGAAATTTGTTAAGCACCATATATACATGAAATAACTAAATTTACTAGATAATATTAAGTCATCATTAATTATCATTTACTCCTAATCAACATCTTAAAACAAAGTTTACTAGATAGTAATAAATTAAGTATCATCTACTCTTAATCCACATCCCACACGTTGATCATCATGGTGTGGTTTGGATCCTAATTGAGCTACAAAACCACCGTTTCAAATATCTCTCAGACATCGCCTCCATCTCTTGTTGATTTTGCTTCCAATCGTTCTCCATTAGTTGTTTGTTCTGCTCATCACCCATATCTTCTCGCTTTTTTTTGAATTGCA
This sequence comes from Tetrastigma voinierianum, assembly GCA_016808115.1. Classification (NCBI taxonomy): domain Eukaryota; kingdom Viridiplantae; phylum Streptophyta; class Magnoliopsida; order Vitales; family Vitaceae; genus Tetrastigma; species Tetrastigma voinierianum. Next base: position 253,816 of record JAEQBH010006559.1, on the reverse strand, counting down.
TCATCTCTTTCTTTAATCTCTCAGACAGATCTTGTGCTTTTCTTTCATCTCATCTCCTCTACACCGCATCTCGCACCTCCTCATATAGCTCAACTCTCAAATACTACGATCATACAATATTTCTGAGCTTACATTAATGTAACCTTTATTCCAAGTCCATAAACCCGCTTCTTCTCCAACGACTTCGTAAAAAATCTTGTCTTTATCAATCGACTGTACAAATTCCTCGTCGATTATATCTTGAGTCTCAGCATTCTAACGTGATATCACCTCATCCTACATACAAGTAAATATCTCAAAATAAGCAATGCAATATTAAATATAGAAACTGAAGAAATCATTATTATGTCATTAACTTATGAAGAATATTTTTCGACCACTACCAATAAAGATTCCATCTTTCTTCCTCTCGTGCATCTTATCAAAAATATTACCAAGGGCCGCCACCGCTTGATTAGGACGCTTTTCCTAAGAATGTTATTATACAATTTATTTCATATTATATATTATAAATAATACAAAGTAATTATATTCGAATTCTAAACTGAAAATGTAAGGAATACGAAGCATTTAATAATTCATTTACAAGATCTAAGTAGTGGATCTATAGCAGATTTGTGAACCCCTCAAAGGTGCTCAGATATTCCAGTTGCTCCGGTCCCCGTGAACCCTCACCATGAGTCCAAAAACTCATCTGATTTTTAATCCATTTTTCTGAGCTTATTACAAGATAAATGTTGATTCATATGCAGAAATATGGATATTTTATTCAAATTTAATTTTGCGTAAAATACACCGTAATAAAATCCAAGCAAACCGTAAGAGATCACCATAAACAAGAAGCCAGGTTCGCTTAAACTCCAAAGTTACTAAGATCAACAAAGATCAAATTTTATGGAAGAAATAGAAGGCTTATTCAAACGAAGTCGTGACTTGAAGTGAGGCTTATAAACTGTGACTACTGTGTGCCAACAAGTGAAAGAGGTTGCAACAAAGGAAGTGTGGTCGTAGACTAAAGGAATATTCAAAGTAGAATTCGATCGCGACACCAATTAATATGCTCGTGATGCCAATCGAATATAACTAAGTCGCACGCAAGCTGATACGCGACGTGATCCTCGCTAACAAAGCCACAAAGGAAGTCTCGCAAAGAAAACAAAGTTGCAAACTAGTTTTTAAATGAAGGGTTTCCAATTGAGGCTGTAGCAACATACCGTTGAGGTCGCGACATGAAAACTGAAACTGAAGTCTCAACGGGAAATTGAAGTTGCGACCATTTATTGAGCAAAGACCACAAACGATGTCGAGACCACTTATCTGCAAGTCACGACCAAGAAGAACTGAAAGCAGTAAGAAACTGTGCTCGCAACTTACTTCGAAAGCAATCGGGACTACACACCCACCAAAAGAGAATACGAGAGGTCACGATCGCATTTAGGTCGCGACCCTAATAGAGGTCGAAGGAGGAAATTTGTTGCAACAAAGAATCGAGGTCAAGTACCAGAAGAAGAGAAATAGACATCAAAAGAGGTCGCAACATCACCTTGAGGTCGCGACTTAAATTTGAAACCTGTGAAGGTAGAAGACCACCAGCAAAAAGAAAGTCACGACCTGAAGTCAGCTTACAAACATAAATGTGGTCGCAACCTAAAACTGAGGTCGTGACTTACAACACAACAAGGAAGAGAAGTCCTAATTCAAACTCCAGGTCGTGACTGTGGCCAAAAGAAGAGAAGATGAATGATGTCGCGACGTGAAACCATGGTCGCGACATCAACTCTCGAAGAACACTGAGCTAACAAGGTCGCGACCAAAACGATGTCGTGACCATTAATCCAAGCAAATTACAAGGAATCCGTCAGCAATGTATAACAATGTCGCGACCGAACAAGAGCAAATGGGAATCCATGTCGCGACATTAACCCGAGGCTCACATAGGATAGTAACCTGGCTTTTTGGGAATTCCACTGAGCTTTGGGATTCGAATCTACTTCTTTTGACAAAGATAAATAGATAGTGTTAGAATAGTAGCGTTTTCACTTCACTACCCGTAAAAGGGAATCTGAGAGGGAACTCAGTGTATAGTTTAGAGTAGAATTTTCTTTATTTTTTTATTTTCGATTTTTTTTCTTTTCTGGATCTACGTCTGCTAACTGTGCAGAAACGATTTGAGCTGAAATTTTATTTCTGTTATTTTCTTCTTAAAATCGTTTGCTTAAAATTTCTACGAAATCTGCATAAATTCGAATTCATTTTTCTCATTTCAATGCGATTATAGTGGTTTCAGATGATTTGCTCATTTCCTAATTGTGAACACTGAACAGCTTGCTGATTTGAATTATAATTAGTTACGCCTCTTTTCTACAAAAATCCGAGAACGCTATTCGTCGTGATTTATTTACTGTGTTACTTTAATCGATGTTCCCACTTGTAGTACCGAATACTCATTTCAGGAATGTATCTTACTCCTCGATTTCCAGATGCCCTCTCGAGTGACACAGAGATGGAGATTCCCTTGAGAGCCGAGAGCATCTTTCAGTATGTTAGGACTCATTGATGAACTCGATGAGCTCGGAAGTTAATTTTGATAACCTCATTCGCTCATAATTCAAGCCGAGGGAGTATTTTAACAATATAAACAATCGTAGAGTTCACCTTAATCTAAAGGGAAGTTCCTAACCTTGTGATTAGCTTAGATCTAATCAAGGGTGCTGATGAACCACGATTCAAGGACGAGCCACTACTTGAAAGTTTCAGAACTTTTGCCAAAATCTCAGAAGGAAAGCAAAAGATCTCGTAGTCATCAAGAAATGGGGTGTGAAGTACGAGAAAGAAAATACCTGTGATCTTGCAAGAAAAGCATAAATACAAGTAACCGGGTAGAACTTGGATTTCAAGAGAAGCAAGAGCTCAATCTGAATATGGAGAAATCCAACTCTAAATACGTAGGCACCCGACAAACTGTATCCATCAATACAATGAGCAATGCATTTTCATGCAGAATTGACTGTTTAATATAATTCACGATAGTTTTCATTTCTAACAGAAATGTATTAGATCCAAGATTTAGTTCTTACTTTTGTAGTTTATTCCCCCATACTATGTCAATTTCAGAAGTTTTAGTTAATAGTCTATGATTTATTATCTCGTAGATGTACTTTCATTATCGAATTCTTTTTTAGTCCAAATAAAGATAGAACTTCGCCAAAGAGTTTGGGGTACTTCGATCTCTAATTCATGTCAATCTCTCGTGGAATGATAATTGACTACATTCGCATTTTACTACTAGGAGGACTCCGTGGCACTTGCAAAGGTCATGTATCAAACCCACTTTAAAATCCTAAACATCAAGATGCATTCGCTTAATTAAATTTATCCAAAGTGACATAGATGCAAGAGAAGTAAGATTCTTTGTGAATTCATGTACATTCGAGGGGTTTTTAGTCTATATGGGTAAAGGCAAACAAGTTTTATGGTAACCTATTATTTGATGCAAACTTCAAGCACTTTTCGAACTCAGAGTCTCCAACTCTGTCTCACTAACCATCCCAAACGTCTCAGGAACATTCGAGGTAGCACTCCTGTTGCCTTCCATTCCGAAAGGGTGCTAGAATATCGGATAATAGCCCGATAACTTAAAATTCCTTTAATTACAGGCTCTAGAGACACATCATATGTGAAATGCTTCTACAATATTAAAAGTTTTATAGTGTCATCAAGTACAATTGAATAAAAACAACCCAAAAAAATAATTCCTTACTCATAATAATAAATTTGTTATCTATAATACATTACCTTAAATTCATAATAGTACTACAGAATAAGTATTACTCTTAAATTCATTCTAATAGAATTCCTTCAGAAACTCTCGTCACTATTGCCTAAGTATATGATTACAATCTAAAGTGCAATTTCAACCCTATATTAGATAGGTTTTGAAAGTGCTTTTGACTACAATTATGTTACGAGGATTTAACTGAAGTGTTCAAGTCATCTAGTAACACTTATGCCATTTAGAGGGTGCTTTCTGCTGTTTCAGAGGTGTTTCAGGCACTTAGAATTCAATCTCAATACAAAGGATGAATCATGAAGTTGGAATTCAAGTCTCACCATCAACCAAAATTCCCCTAGAATCAATGTGAGAAACCAAGGCAAAGTGAAGAAAATTTGATGCAAATGGAAGGCAAGGAAGAAAATGAAAAGAAGCAATAGGAACAGCTGGCAATGGAACAAGAAATGCTAGATCTCGTGCATTTCGCTAGTTAGCCAAATCGTGCAACCCTAGCTAAATTGGATGCCTCACATGCTTTGTAATTAATGCAAACCGCCTTCAAACGGTGAATTACATCCTTGTCCTAACTTAGCCCAAATATAAGAAGCTCTTTTGGTATTTTCATATACCTCGAGAGGCCTATATAAAGCCCCTCTGTTAGAACAAGCAACAATTTCATAATCAAGCCAGTAGAATAATGTAAGTTTTTACTTTGTAAATAAATTGTTTTATTTTTGTTTTGCTTTATTTTCTTCTCTCTTCTTTCTCTCTTCACTTTCCCTGGCTGTTACACACCCCTGAGATGACAACCTCGATATTGAAGGTTCTCCTTCCTGAAGAGAAGAAGTTTAGGCTCAAGAGCTGGCTTAAGATGTTGTCCTCATGTACTAAAAGCCACGTAGTGTAATTATGGCCCTTATCTTCAAACTCCGCCGCATAACACGGGATGTTATTGTCTCCTGCCAATACTCCATGCTTTGTATCCAAAGGTTTATGACAGAGGTACTGTGGCTCTTTAGATGGTCCCCATCATTCGAGTAGCATTTAATGTTGTGGTTCTTCAAATTAGGTTAATAACATTGACTTTATTGTTTTGGCCAATACTCTCCATGCTTTAGGATTCAAAGGTTTCTAGTGAGAGATGCACTGTGGATTCTTTAGATGGTCTCTACGCTCTTAAAAAATGATAATGGAATGTTGGGGGTTTTAAACAAAAGTGGGCCATAACCCGCATCCCGGTGGTTGACTCAAATAGAGGATAAAACCTGAGACATGTGTTTGCCCACTCTTGCCAAGTTAGTGACTCCACTCTTCAAAGTGAATTTCTTCACTTTAAATTTCAGTTTTTACCATTTCCTATATTTATACCTAGCTTTTACCATTTCCAGCTTTGCAATTTCGCTTTTGAACCATTTACTGAAGCCATTTCAAACATCCACTTAACTTTCAAGCATACTATTAAGTCAAACCACTGCTTTTTAACCAAACCCCAAAATCCAAAATTTAATTCATCACATTTCACCAACCACTCATTTAAGAAAACCCATCCCCGTGTTCGACCTTGGGACCGCAGTGTCGCAGTGAGTCGACTAGCAGTGAGGAGGAACTTAGATATACAAATTTGTTGATTCCGCTCACCCTACCGTGGCACTAATCAAAATGGCCGCTGCCGGATGCAGCCCTAGCAAGTGAGAAGTCGTGGAACACTTGTGGATTCTCATCACAAGCTTTGGTGAATTTTTATATTTACTATCTTTTATTTGGCTTCATTCATATAAAAAAAAAAAAAAACAAAGAAGGCAGAGTTCATTTTCCAAAGTTGGGGTTGAACTAGAACCAATCCTCGGGCAGGATCAAGTTGCGGTCGTCTGCAGCCCTATTTCACCGCAAAGATCGCTTCGTTGTTTGGTGTCCGCCCCGCTTTTGTTACAGAATCATTTTTCGCGGATTGAAAATTTGGCGCGCGCCAGCTCCGTGGTTGATCGAGAGAAATGAACACCCATATGGAGAGCACATGCAAATGAGGGTAACCTCAGAGCTACACACTATGAGAGATCATAGAACCTTCCATATCGCTGGCAATAAACCCAGTAGGAGAAACCAACCAAATATGTCACTAGGAATATAGAGACCAATGGACGAGTGCACCCGCTTCATCATGTTCCCTCAACTTATCCACCTCCACTATATGATTATCCCGAACTCATTTTATGCCTCACCTCAATAACGGCTACTCAAATGACTAATAAATTAATCCCTAGTCGAAAGCAATTCTAGACCTTACAAACCGGTGAGGATGCCAGCGGTAGAACAAAAGGAATTCAATGCCCAATCGAGAGAAAATCCATACCGAAGAGAATTTCGATCAAATACTAGATGGGCTGAAAGATGACTTCGAAAGATAAATGGGACAACCCGCAAAGATTCCAATGGAAGACCTAATTGATCAAAGAACAATGGGTCCACTGTGAGGAGGATTGGCTGAAGTGACATATGTAGAGTTAAAAAGGGTAGTGGACTGTCTGTGCTAATCAAGAAACTGAGATGCTTGAGAGTCTTTTGAACAAGGAATTGATGGGTTCCAAATGACTTGAGCAAAATCGGGACATCTGGCAGGAACCATCTTAAAGCTTCGCCAAAAGCTTCTCGAATAAGCAGAGGAGAATCCTGAGGCAGAGTGCTTCGATCGAAACAATTTGGTCAGCAGCCCACTACAAATTTCGAGGAATTGAAAAGTGAATCGCAGGAAGCCCCGAGAACCGCAGATACCCTGTGAATCAGGTGATACTTTTGGCCTTGGAAGAAGAAGACCAACAGCCTTGATAATGCAGAGTAGAGTCCAGCGAAGAGTGCCTCTAAATGCACCATAGTGGAGGAGTCGTGTCTACAGCAGCCACACCAAGGCCTGGTAGAAAATTCTGAATCCTTAGAAATTGGTGTTGTTGTCTGCTTATGGGATAAGGAGGATGCAATCCCCCTGTTGTTGACTGAGGAAGCAGTGGAAGAAAACAAAGAGAACATTTTCCCCCTGCCCCCTACTGATTCAGTCTACATACTGCCATTACCTGCACCACAATCCCAACCCAAAACACTACCGCAATGTCAAGCTAATCTTATAACCCATCGCTCGTGTACATATTGCTCACAGAAAATCAAACCACAAAGACTCCGCCCCAAAGGTAAGTCCAACCCACCGTCACCCATGCAAAACATTAGAAGCACTAGTGGCCTCGTATACCTTGCCACTACATCAAAGAAGATGGCAATGCCTACACTGCATGGCATAGTGGTTGGTTCAGGCTGTCTCTTACTGAGCATCCGAACCCCGACATTTCTGAGCTCCGCTAGTTCCGGCAGCCTCCAAAGGCCAAGGAGGATATATGTGTGGGAGCAATGCCCCACTTTTGTTTGAATTTTTCTCGTTTTTATATTATATTATCATAGTTTATTTGAGTTTAATTTTTCTTTATAAATTTTCTTTGATATTTTTAGTTAATTTGTGTTTTAGATTAATTTTTACTCTTCTCAAATTTTCTCGCATTAATTTTAGTGGTTTTTGCAAATTTTGGAGCATGAATTGAAAATCAGAGGAACAAAGAAATGCATTTTCAAGAACTCAGCCACAACCAATTCGCATCCTAGCGACCTTCGTGAACCGTTTCGCAAACAAGCTTCGCATCTCAAAGAAACATTGCACCCGCTTAGCTAACTCCGCACTGCTCATTAGCAGCTAAATATGGAATTCAGCTTCTCACCGAAAATTTCCGCATGAATAAATTTCGCACAGCGAAATTTCACATTGCCAATTTCGCTGCAAAGCTGCCAATTTCGCTAAGCCATCGCAAATTCGCCAATTAGCAAATCATGCCCAGAGCGAAAATCCTGGGCCAAATTCATCGTAGCAAAAATCCTGCCACCGCAAAGAGCTGGCAACCATTTCGCTATTAGATGTTCACCTCGCAAGTATTGCGAATTCGCTACTAGCGAAGCCCCTGCCAAGCTGAAGAAATTTTCGCCAAGTTTCCACCGCTTTTGCCTCCGATTTTGTTTATGACAATTTTTTCTATCCGAACTCCGTTTAGGCGTTTTGGTACCGTTGAAAGCTTTTAGAGAGTGTAGAACTAAATATGGCTAGAAAGAATACTTTAGAATATATGAAAGTGTAATTTTAAAATGGTCCAACTGGTCACTTTTTTTCTTTCTTCTCCTAACTTGTTTATCGGAAGCCCTAAACGGGAGGTACGTATGTGTCAAATGATGAAAGCCAGAGGTCTCCTATCCAGCAACATCACATCTTATCATTAGAGGTAACACTTCCTTATCTAATTTTCCATTTCGAACCCCATTTCTACACCGAGATGTGGTCAAAGTGGAGAATTAGTAAAGAAGTGGATTTTATATTTATGTTTTATTATAAGCAAGACCATTTTGCTATGTTTAGTGGCTTGTCGGGTCCCCTTTCTATAAAGTCAGTTATACTTTCCAGCCTTACTTTTCAGACTCAGCTCGCTTGCAACAAAAACTTTTTGTGGTTTCGCTTAACCCGTGGTTTGAAAAATTTTGAAGCCATCCAATTCTATTGATATTAGATTGTTCCACGCTAGTCGAGTGAATGATTAGTTGAATTTTATTGATATTTCACCTTTTCTTCCACCTTTACCTAACCACACACAAAGCACATTAGATTTCAAATGATAGGTCAAACCGTGCAACCTCCTTAATTCGTATAACCTACCCTAGTTTCATCGACCGCCAGCCAGGTTATAATCATGAAAAAAAAAAAAAAAAAAAAAAAAAAAGAAAAAGAAAAAGAAAAGAAAAAGAAAAGAAAAAGAATAAAAATTGCAATGCTTTGCCTTGAAACCCGAGCACGGTCCGAGGGGTATATGGCGAAAGCCTTTAAAGCCCGGTGCCCTAAACCTTCACTGGTTGGGAGTCGCCGACTTTGTGTTCGCTACATGGGTGATAGTGGAGTTGAGTGTTGTAGGTGCTTAATTCTCGGGAAGTCATTCAAGTCCGGTGAAGCCTCGTGAGAGCTCGTGGTCACCGATCTTTCGCTTGATGCTCCTAAACCTTAATTGTCAGAGTCATCTATGGACCCTGCTACACGGACTTTGATGAAGTCGAAGTTTGCATTGCACCCTACAAACGAAAAAGAATTGTGGAATAAGAGGGAATCCCGATCTATTTAGGTTGGTTAGCCGCATATCGTGGTAAGAACTGTAGTCGGGGGAGAGCGCAGCTTAGCAACTATCATGAGCTAATCAAATAAACACTTAGATTTTGGTGGAAGTTTCGTTGATTCACGAGATGGAGACTCTTTTGATACTCAATTTTGTATGGCATTCATTCTCATGATAGCTATTATACCCGTATTTGATGATTCTTACTTAGTGTTAGGCATTACTTCTTCACAACCTTTTGAATCACAACCTTTAAAATCACCATATGCATCTCATTTTTATTTTGCATTGCTATATCACAACGCTTTCGGTTGGGGGTGGTGATTAGTGCTCAAAAGTGCAATTCTTGAACCCTATATTAGATAGGTTTTGAGTGCTTTTGATCATTAATCATGTCATTTATACCAATCAAGTGTTCAGTCATCTTAGTAACACTTATGCCATTTAGAGGGTGTTTTGGTTGTTTTGTAGGTGCGTTTAGCACTTTTAGAATTCAATTCCAATACAAAGGATGAATCAGCAGGTTGGAATTCAAGTCTCACCATCAACCTAAATAGAATCAATAGAGAAAACCAAGGCAGCGAAGAAAATTTGATGCATTGGCTATGTGAAGAAAATGGAAAAGAAGCAAAAGAGAACAGTGGGCAATGGAACAAGAGTCGCAGATCTCGTGCATCGCTAGTTAGCTAAATTGGCAACTCCTAGCGAAATCGATGCCTCGCCATGCTTTGTAATTAAAATGCAAACCGCCTTCAAACTTGCGAATTACATCCTCATCTCTATAACTTAGCCCAATGAAATAGGCTTTTGGTATTTTCATACCTTGAGGAGGCCTATATAAAGCCCCTCTTGTTTTCGTAAACAAGCAAATAAATTTCAAGCATCAATTGGGGAGAATAATAGTTGTAAAGTTTACTTTTGTAAATAAATTGTTTTATTTTTAAGTTTTGCTTTTATTTTCTTCTCTCTTCTTTCTCTCTTTCTTTTTTCACTTTCCCGTTGCCAAACACACCTCTTGAGGATGACAACTCAAGAGAGATGCTTGGCTGCTCTCCTTCCTTTGAAGAGGAAGGTGCCAGCTTGGCAAGGGGGCTTACATGCTTGTCCTCATGTACTAAAAGCTACGGTAGTGTAATTACGGCCCTTATCTTCAAAACTCGGGCTGTATAACATGGGATGTTATTGTCTTGGCCAAATACTTCCATGCTTTAGATCCAAGGCTTAGTGACGTAGGTACTGTGGGCTCTTTAGATGGTCCTACTTGCCTCTCGAGGTAGCATTTACATGTTAGGTTCTTCAAATTAGGGTTAAATAACATTGACTTTTATTGTTTTGGCCAATACTTCTCCATGCTTTAGGATTCTGCTCGGGTGAGATGCACCGTGATTTTAGATGGTCTTTACTTGCCTTAAAAATGATAATGGAATGTTAGGGTTTTAAACAAAAGGGCCATAACTCGTATCCCGTGCTGACTCCAATAGAGGATAAAACCTGAGGACATGTGTTCGCCTAAATTTTTGCCAAGTTTAGTGACCTAATTCTTCAAAGTGAATTTCACTTAAATTCCGCTTACTACTTCCCTATATTTATACTCGCTTACCATTTCCGCTTTTGCAATTTCCGCTTTTAAACCATTTTACGCTTTCGCTCAAACATCCACTTAACTTCTTCGCATACCATTAAGCTTTCAAACCACTTCCCTGCTTTTAACCAAACCCCAAAATCCAAATTTAATTCACTGGGGCTTTGATTTCACTAAATCATTTGTACGAAGAAACCCATCCCCGTGTCTCGACCCTAGATTCGCTATGCCGGCAGTGAGTTTGACTACGCAAAGTAGAGGAACTTAGGATATACAAATTTTGTTGATTCCGCTCACCCTACCGTGGCACGAATCAGTATATATCTCTTTGTCAAATTTTTGCTTCATGCACTTTGTAACTGCTACTAAGCCTTGTGGAGGGAGTAAAATCACAGCGTATGCAAAATCATATATATATATATATATATATATATATATATATATATTAATTAGTCATATATAAATCATCAAATGCTAAAACTACAAAAATTAAAGGTTATCTTATCATTAATTTTATATTGATAATATATAAAAATTAGTAACCATATCGTATCATGAGAAGTGGCTTAGCACTGCTACAAGAAGCAGTTACAACTTCTGGTGAACTCGATACATGACTTGACCCAAAAGCTAGAGTGATAGTTATTGGTGATCCAAAAGACGTAGCAGGTACTGGTTGTGATCTAGAAGTTGGAGTTGATATTAGTGATCTCACTTAAGTCACGTGATCGTGCGCACTCCATCTATAAGTGTGGCGTATGATTGTGGAGCTACGCATAAGAGAATACAAGGATGGTGCTACTAATGGTGATAAACCCATTGTGTCACTTCTCCATCTCTTATACCACTTACCACTTAAATGTCCTACAAGGCCACCCCATCGCCTTTCCATGTGCATTTCCTTTACCATTATGTCACCAACCATAGTACTATAATACAATATATATATATATATATATATATATATATATATATATATAAATAAAGTAGGTAAAAGAATTATGAAACATAATTATTAAAGAAAAAATGTAAATGAAAATTACTCACAATACTTTATACAAATATAGATTCGGCCCGCCCAAATTTTTTTAAAATGAAAATAGAAGCATAAATATCATATATATATATACCAACAAATTTCAGTCCAAATAATATACAACATCACACACCTAAGTCCTCACTTTTGTTCATTCGAAATAGTTGGCTGAAAATAGACTTAACAAAAAATAACAAAAAATCAAATTGTGTACTAATCAAAAGTAACATTAATCACTATAGGTCTCGTTCAATTCATCATATAACTCCTCATCTTCTTCATTTGAATTAGAGTCGTATTCAACTGACTCAAGTAATGGATCATCTTCGTCGACATTGTCATCTTCAAGGTTTACGAACACGCCATTTTGATCATGTAAGGGAACTGATTCTTCAACCAATTGAATATGACTGTGATGGTGGGTATCAACCTAATCCTCTTGAAATAGTGAGTTTTCATTTGTTTTAGTCCTTTTGACTTCATCCACAATGGCCTTAGCTTTTATTTTGAAAACAGATCACTAATCGCTCTTGTCACGCTTTAAACTAGGATAGTTGCATAAATATACCTTAATCAAGCCAATTAAAACAATAATATTGGGTTGATTTTGCTTTAGAGAGTCGATCTAAATCCTTTCAAAAAATAAGATCCATTGAAAATATTAGTGATGTGGAATAGAAAGAAAAGATGTACAATGCTAGTGAAAATATTAATGAATCACCAACCTAGTAAATGGTTCTACTCCCGAGCAATTTAATAAAATGTAACTACGAGCAACTTCATATTCTTCCTCACTTAGAAATCTGGACTTGGCCTTTCCAAATGACCGCCCATGTTATTTGAATATTGATAGGTTCCTTTCATGTTCTTTACCTTCATCACTTTCAATACGACTATCATTATTACTTAGAACTTGTGTATGTCTCGTGCTAACATGGTCCTCGAAGTAGTAAGAACAAAATGATGTAGCTTCTTCAACCAAATAAGCATTGCATATGGATCCTTCCACCTTAGCTTTGTTGGTCACTGTAACGCCCTAAAAATACCCTGGAATTTTTATAATAATTTTATTATATATTCCGGGTAGGAATTGAGTCAAACTTGGGTTTTTCCGGGAAATTTGATAAATTGATAAATTGTAAAATGTAAATTGAAATAATGAGCATATGATTGAATATGATATGCTAAATTGAGAAATTGATTGAACCTGGAAATAAACCCAAGTGAAAAAAGGTAAATGTGAAAATTTGTAAAATGAGGACTTATAATAAATGATAGCTTAAATGCTAATGTGAAATAAATGATAAATGATAAGGAAAGAAAGAAAGAGTTAGAATGCCAAAATGGAAAATTGGATTTATTGAGTGGCCAAACAAGGCCTTATGAAGATTAAGTGACTTAAGACAAAAATGAGAAATGAGAAATGGGCGTAAGCCAAACATGGCCTTACACTTACAAGGGATTTAAAAGACCAAACTTGGTCTTAGATGCTCATTTGAGCAAATCACGTTTTTGAAGAAGGGGAGAGTGAGAAAGGAGAAGAAAGTTAGTTTGCAAGAGATCAAGCTTTGGTGATCCTTTCCCACTTTTGCTTCTAAGAGGCCAAGCAACATGGAAGGAAGATTCATGGGCTAAGGTAAGAAAATCAAACCCTAACCTCTATCTTTATGATTTTGATTTTTGGGAAGAGTTCAACTTAAGAGAAGAGGTTTTTATTGATTCTAACCACATTTGAGTTGTTTTGGGTGGATTACATGGTGGATTTTGATATGGGACGACTGAGAAGGTTTGTAGAAGAAAACAAAGGAGAATGCAAAATCCCGCATTTTCTCTCGGCAAACCCCGTAGGTGGTACTCCCAGATTTGGGCTGAGTGGTAATCGGTACCATGATGTAGTGGAATCGATACCGTACTGGTACCGACTACAGTGGATAACTGTACCAGAGTCGGTCAAAGTGGTACTTGCATCACTACTTCCAACAAATTGCTTTGACATATTTTTGCAACCGTTAAGTCTCGTATTCGTGATACCCCGATGTTTAGGGACCCTAAGAAATGAATAATGGGGTTCAAATAAGGATAGAACTATGAAAACGTACTGTACTCGCGCCTGCTGCTTAACGTCTTTGGGTAGACTTAGTGTCTTAACCCAAAACCATTAACAAAGATAAATTGTCATTCACTAAAAATATGATGATTGTTTATCCACTAAGAGTGGTGTGATTGTTATTGACTAGGGACGGGTGATGATCGCCTAACCTAGGACCGAGATCGAAGAGAAGGAAGATAGATTCGACAGCTTCGGTTTGTTCTCTGTTTGTTCTCTGACTCTATTCTTATTTCAAGTATTTTGGTAGTTTACCAAGTAACTATGAAATGAGTACATTAATGAGTATATGAAATGAGTACATGAATGAGTATATGAAATAAGTACATAGATTGAGTATATCTTTGAAAAGATAATACGAAAGTGAATATGGAATTGAAATGTGATATTTGAAAATCGAACAAATGTGAATGATGATAAGGACGGGATTCATCAAACGGAATCCGTCATAAATGTGAATACGAAAGTGAATATGAAATTAAAATATGATATTTGAAAACCGAATTATGTGAATGATGATAAAGACGGGATTCATTAAACAGACCGCTATAAATGTAAATTGAACATATATTTAATGAACCGCCGACGGATGCACAAATCGCATCCACGAAGGCACTCAAATTCGTCCAATGTCCCACTTCGCGGATGTACCCAACCCGCATCCGCGATGGCGGCGCACGGCGATACCGTCGCACCAATCGGCATCCATCATGATGGCGTATGGCATTTAAGTGATACCACATGTCGGGGTGCACCAAACGGCATCCATCATGATGGGAGACCGAATAAGTGATAACACATGTTGGGGTGCACCAAACGACATCCGTCATGATGGAGACCGACAAGTGATACCGCGCGTCGCTGATTTGCGCACGGTAGGTGATCCGAATCAATAAAATTTGTTTCTATTTTCTCCACGCCGTAGTCGCTTACCGCAAAGATAGCGTGTCTAGGGTCAAACACGGGATGGGTTTTCATCCCGCCAAATGATTCAGACATGATTCAAAATGATGAGACTACTTGGATTTCTGATCTGGGGTAAAAACAGAGATCGTTGTTCACTGGTAACTAAATGCTTTAAATTAAGGTGGGAAATGGTGACCTTGAAGGCTTGGGCTACTAGCTTGATAAAATGGGGCTATATAGGTGTCCTCGGGTTATTTCCTCGCATTAGGGCAAATGACTTATAGTCATAGCCAAAACCGGATCTTTGTTTGGCTTTAAAAACTAACCCTAAAACACTTTTTTGAGTCAAAATGAGGTACTCGAGCATTTAATGTCTCTAGCAGCTTTGAAAACCTAGCATTTAACCTCATTTCAAAGGGCTCAGAATGACATCTAAAGAATGTTAGTGTATCTAACATTAAGAATGCATTGAACCCTAAAGCATGACAAGTATTGACCAAAGAACACATTAAATGGCTTTAAACCCTAGTTTGAAAAGTTTGGAACAATAAATGCAAAGACTGTTTACTTAAAACTGAGGACCCGCAAAACCACCATTAACTAACCTAGCAACCTCCTTCTTCATGAGTTTGAGGTTTAGCTACATCCTTGAGTTGTCATCCTCAAAGGTGTGTTTCGCGTGCAAGAAAATAAGAGAAAGTTAAGAGAGTAAGAGAGAAAAACTCAGAACTTAAAACGAAAGTCGCGTGAATGAATGCTTGAATGAAAAGTTAGGGGTTACAAATGTTATAAAGTGGCTTATATAGCCAAGATGTGTGAAATACCAAAAATACCTAAAATATATGATTACAATAGGACAAAATGGGAATTACACAAAACGAGGTCAAGCCAACAAACATTGATCAAATTTCGCTATGTACAGTAAATTTCACTATCATACGAAATACAAGGCATTGGAATTAATTTCATATGCACAGACCATGAGATAGCGACCAATGATAGCTAAATTTCGCTATCATAGCGAAAACTCCGTGGGCATAGCGAATTTCGTATAGGATTATAAATTCTCGCTATGGTTGAGAAATTTTCGCAATCCTTGCGAAATTTTCGCAATGCATAGCGAAAAGTCCTGCACTCCTGCATCCTCCTGCATTCAGTTCAATTCTTCAATTCTTCAATTCCACTTGACATTTCTTCAACTCGGCTTGATGAAATCGCCGAGAATTCATAAGGAATACGGCATAAACTCCAAGCACTAACCGGCTGCTTGAAATGATGAACAGGCTCACAAACCTGCAAAATTACTACAAAACAAACTCGAAACAAAATCGCAGTACTAAACGGACTCGCACATGTCAATTGGTTTATTCATATGATTAGTACGCAAAAAGCACTCAAAATCTATCTTAACAAAGACCAAAATAGCACTCGGGGTACTAACTGGGGTGCACCAAACTTACATCCGTCATAATGGGAGACCGAATTCGTTAAATGTGTAAGACACACTGGCCACACCTGCATTCCCGGTCCGACCCGAGTTGGCGGATCCGAACCGAGTTCGGTGCGAGATCAACACTCTGACTCTTACCTTCTTTATCGACGTCAGTATATCCAATTCTTATAACTATATCAACATATCATATACAAAAGTCCAAAATAAAACTACCACCGTAGTGGTGTTTAAAGTGTCACATATACGGTACTTAGTCCCATTTACATATTCAAAAACTATACATTTACATTAATGATCGTAGCTGCCAGTAACCCATGCTGATGAACCCTACCGTAGCCGCCCAATGCACGCGAAGATCACCGCCTTCTTCTCTCGCACCTACACCGATTGGAACCAAGCTTTACGCTTTAGTGGAAAACATATATAGTATATATACACATTTATTTTCTATACACACACGATATCAGAATTTTCATGCATTCATTATAATTAATTTATACAAGTACTATGTTTTATAACACTATGTTTATTCTGATCTCACGAGAAAGCATGTGAGCTGTCCCTATTCGTAACTTATGCTTATATCGACTTTATGTTTATTCGGATTCCTACAGGTTACAGTAGAGTTTGGTCTTATTCAAAACTTATGCTTATAATGTGACTTATGCTTATTCGGATCTCCCGTGAGTTACAGCTTATTCTTATTCGTAAATTACCCTGTGAGGGTATTACAGATCAAACGATACATGATTTGTTTACTCTATCTAATATCATTCAAAGTTATTTTCACATAATTATGGGAATACCGGGACCAAGAATAATAAATATAAGACACAACCCAAGAAGTATCTAAAGATACTATACAATAAAGGTACCAGCATAAATCAGAGGCCGAGGATCGAACAGAGTGCCGTAGCAATAATCAGACTACTGGTTACTAATCAAAGAATGCCAGAGACTAATCGTATACCAAAATACGAAAGGGCACAATCAGGAGCACCGGGCATTAATCAGAGGTCAGAAAGTACCTAATCGTAAAGAGTACCGCATTTAATCAGAGACGTGAGCCGTTTCACGTTCCCAATGTTTGGCGTCATTTACTGGTTTCATCTGACATTCCACGACATATGTATTCGTAAACTTCCCGGCCTTGATACAGGGGCATGAACTTTGCTCCCATCGAATTTGCCGAGGCGAAGAGGTACGGTACATTTTTCACTTAATTTCATCCTTTTATACACTTCCGGTATGCGAATTTTATCTTAAATACGCAAAAATAGCAAAAAAGGGGCCATAGAACTATCGGTAATTTCGCGTCACTTCCGACCGCACCGCACCACCCACTCGATATGCACCGCACCGCTTAGGTACCACCGCTTGCCATTGCATCGCCGATATCGCATTCGCCTCCAAAGCAAAACAGATCGATTGTCCTGACCCAAATGGCGTAATTCACCATTTTTCATGCACTTTCCATACTTCTCTGTCCATTCTTTCATCAAAATTAACATGAATCCCCAAACAACTCCACAAACACTTTTAATTAGCCAAAGAATCCAAGGATTCATACCAAAGTTCCCTAAACTTTACAAAACCTTGGAATTCTGAAGGATTCCATATCTAATTATTATCAACTAGGGATTTTCAACCAAATTTCCCTTAAATCTAGAGTTAGGATGTATTCCTAACAAAACCCTAGAAAAGGGAACCAAATTAATCTCCAAAGAAAACCCTAGCAATCCATACCCAAGTAGTTGGAGCACAAAATCTAAGGAGCACCCATACTCAAACTCCAAAGATCCATACAAAACTTTTAGTTTCCATACTCCTTGCTTGATTTCTCTCTCTTCCTTCCTCTTCTTCTTCTCCTTCCTATGTTTACTGGAGACCAAAATGAGCTATTTTACCCTCCTCTATTTATACTTGTGCCTCATTTTCCTTTAGTCCTCCAACTCTCTTTTGACCATGTGTATTTCAATTTCCCATTATTTTATTTCGGGGCTCTAATCTTATTAATCCATGCTCCTACCCTTCCAAGATGCTCTTTGGCAAATGACATTTTGTCCTTAAGTCTTGTACAATTTTTTCGGGTTTCTAATTTTCATTTACTTAAAATTCTATTTTCTTTCACATGCAAATACTCCTAAACACGTTGAAAACAACTAGGTATTTCGGGGTTACATTACTAATGATAATAAGGGCGGGATTCATCAAACCGAACTGCTAGAAATGTGGATTTGAATAGTCAAAGTGAAATAACCAACATTGACGATGTAAATGGGATTTTATGTATATGCTTTGAATCTCATAAATTGAATTGTGAATTGAATTTCATGCATTGAAATTGCATGTTGTGATAAGTGATAAATGAATTGTAAAATGAAGCATGCGGAGGTGAATAGTATGAGTATATGTTGATATAATAGGCATGGTTTAAGCAAGTTTGCATGCCAAGTTAAATTGAATATTGAAATAGAATCGTAGGAACCACTAAGCATGAAAATGCTTAGTGTATAGTTTTTATCTATGCGCATGTGTCTAGTAGACAGGAAAGAAGACAAGATCGTGAAGCACAGAGTCATAAACAAATGCAAGAGGGCACATACCCCGCCATGCATATCATTTCCTTGAATATGGAATATTTGTGAACAAATAGTGTGGAACTCCAAGAAATGTTTTGTTTTGTATATCATTTTGAAAGGGCAGAATGCCTTCAATGTACTGTATTTTATGAAATGTAAATGTCAGGCCTACCATTTGAACAAGCTTCCGCGCAAATCGAAAAACCTAAAGAGAAATAACATAAAGAAAATGTTTTGACAAGATAATTGAAACGCCTGAGTATACCGGCCGGCTCGGATCCACCATTCGGCCTGGCCGACTGGGTCGTGAACATTTTTGAAAAGAAAATTTAATAACAATAAAATAAAAAGAAATAAACTGAAAGGCCCCGGTTTCGGTTCCTGACTCATCTGGTCGGATCGCTTGGGGTCATTTACAAATACATTGTTTTTCAGGTTTCAAAGATACCTATAATATATTAGTAATATCAAAGAATTTAATAAATTAGAAAAAACTTTGAATTATAAAACACGTTGAAATATGTTCGCTTCTTACCTCTCACATGGATACATCCATTAATATTGTACAAGACTAGCTACATTTTCTTCATAAGCCAAATACACAGGAAGATGTTCCATAGAGTTAAAGAAACTCGGAGGGAAAATTCTTTCAAGCTTACATAGAATTAATGGAATTTCTTTTTCCAATCGGACCATATCTCATTTTTTTATCACAATAGTTGTGAGGTCCTGAAGAAAAGGCTTAACTCCGTGTTCCTTCCAAACATGTGATGGGAGTAGTTCCACCGAATGCTGCTGTATTAACTCTACATAAACACATGACGTGCTTTTCATTCCAAACAACTTATGCTTCCTCATGTCTACACATCTTGCCATGTTTGAAGCATATCCATCAAGGAATCGAAGCTTTTTGATCCATTCACACAAGGCTTGTTTCCCCTACTTGTCAAAAGTGTAACAAGCTTTAGGGTATTTTCCTATTGTAACATTCCGTAATTAATTCCGATGACACAATATTCATTTAATCCTCTTCCCTCAGACGGAAGTATCCTTCGTTTTTCCTTCAACTTCCATTATTGCGTTAAATACATTGTCAAATACATTCTTTTCAATATGCATTACAATTAAATTGTGCTGAATCAAGTTCGAACTCTGATAAGGTAAATCCCAAAAAATGCTTCTTTTTGTCCACCCACAATGCTTGCATGTTGCTCGATTAGTCTCTTTAACATCCAATTCTGTGACTTTCTTTATCCCCAAACTTTCTATCTTTCTCAATGTTTCTATCGCACTCTTGACTGGTGGTGCAACCTTGACCACTATTTTATTTTTTATGAATGAGGTTTTGTTCTTGCAAAATGGATGGTCTTATGGTAGGAACTTACGATGATTGTCAAACCATGACTGCTTTTGACTTCTTGAAAGAGTAAATGCATTTGAATCCTTCATGCAATACGAACAAGCTAACCAACCTGCAGTAGTCCAACTAGACAACATTGAATATGCAGGAAAGTCACTAATTATCCACATAAGTGCAGCTCTCATTTGAAAATTTTGCTTCTTAAAAATGTCATATGCTTGGACCCCAACCTCCCGCAATCCTTTCAGTTCTACAATGAAAGGTTGCAAAAATACATTCAACTTCTCTTTTGGATTTTCTAGCTCAAGAACAATTACAGTTAAAAACACATATTGCTCCTTCATATAAAGCCATGAGGTAAGTTATATGGGGTTACTATGACATGCCATGATGAATATTGCTGGCCAGATTGCCCAAAAGGTTGAAACCCATTAGTACAAACTCCTAATTAAACATTTCGAATTTCAGTTGCAAAATTTGGATATGTATGATCAAAATGCTTCAAAGCAAGAGAGTTTGAGTAATGAATCATAACACCATCTTCAACCTCATGTTCTACATGCCACCTCATCCTCAGCTGTGGTATTCAATGCATACAATCTTTTTAATCTATCTTTAAGAGAGAAGTAGTACATTTTCTTGTACGGAGTATTGGTTTTTCTTCTCTTCCCGCTTCTGTAGTGAGCCCTCTTATAATGAGGATGTGCACAAAACTTGAAACTGTTTAGCTTACTATCTTCACCCTGGTATATCATACAACGGTTGTTACAACAATCAATCTTTTCCACTGGTAATCCCATACCTCGTAGCAGCTTCTTAGTGCTATAGAAGTTGTCAATCACCACATTACCATTTGGTAGTATCTCCTTCATGTATTGAACCATTTGATCAAAAATTTTATTAGTCATATGGTTCTCAGACTTCATGTTCATAACTCGAACAATATGTGATAACAACGTATGACCTTCACTTCTAGGCCACAACTCCTTATTAGCAACACTAAATGAAGTGTTTCGTGGGTGGCAACATTTGCCAATAGCAGCGGAAAAACAAAAAAAATCCCAACAAAAACCCATCCAAGGACCCCTAGTAGCATCAAAACCGGTTCTATAACAAAGAGATGGGTGTAGGATTACCTTGTGTCGGTTCCAAAATTGAGTTAGTGGTTGGGGCAGCTTTAGACTGAAGCGAACCAAGTCCTAGGTTCGCCTTTAACAGTATCCACACAAAGAGTGGAGCCGACAACCTCAAAGGCAACGGTCTCAAAAATGGTCCCGGTGCTAGCCAAGACCCGATCAGAAGAGAAAGCCAAAAACCCGGTCTCTCAAGCTCTAGAACACTTTCTTTGGAGATGAGAGAACACCAAGTTTGCTTTTCTCATGAACTCCCTTTTCTCTCAAAATCTCATCATCTTCTTAGGGTTTCCATAACATTCTATTTATAGGAAAACCCCATCTTTTGAAATGACCAAAATGCCCCTTACTCTGAGTGATGATAGGTTACATGCATCCCCATGCATTATGGAGAGTTCCCACACAGCCCAAAGCCGAGGTACAAGCCTAAACCTTTTATCTCTTTAAGTGAGGGCTTTCGAACCCGGGATTCCACGAATCCCGTGATATTTCATTCACGAGAATTAACTCCCTCATATTTGGATCACGTCCAAATCCGTTTCATATTAGCCCAACACTCTAACTGTGATCCCCATTAGGTTTCGACTATGTTGGCCACTTGATTCAACCATTGAATCGGGCGTTAAGATTGGCATCTAACAACACATCATGACCCAATTCCGATCAAGAGTCAGCTGTATGACCGCATACCTTCCCATAGACAAATATTGTGCACTACCCTTTCACCAAACTATACCCTACTTAGTTTAGGAGAATGGATGAATTGTGTAGCTCCATCAGGATCAAGCATGCCACACCTAGCCTAAGTGATATGTTATCTTGTCACCAGATTCATCACTCTACCGTTATGCACTTAAGGACATTCCTTAAGGCATTTTCACTTTGGCCAGAGATTCCCGAGTAATGATTCCGACAAGAGACCTTAGGTATACTCTCTCTTTATTGGGAGTGGCGAATCCTTTATTGGCTACTCAATTACCTCCGAACACCTCAAACTCTACCCAGTCCTCATCCAATGAGCGACCCCTTAAGAGGCAACGTGGATTAAGGTCAAAGTACAGGATCAGCATCCAAGATATCCTTGAGCACCTCAAGTCTAAGGATACTTACATCATTGCTATGATGAGACAATCATCTACATTTAAATAGATGATCCATATGATTGTCTCATTATAGGTCTCCGATGTACTTAGCTACTCTTAGCAAGCATCCACATGCCAACTCGATCAACTTCGATCATGCTTATAAGATCTACCGCTTGATCCAACTGGTTGAGTATGACATGTGCTAGAATGTCCGTGATCGAACAATGTCTAGTCTTGTTGATCCTACACTAGGATAATTTAGACACTAATGATAATCGCACATGATAGAATCTTATCAGCTATGATCCTACCATGATTTCCCTTCATGCTATGTTATGTGTATCACTGACTTCATTAATTCGATTAAAGATCTATATCAATTCAACGTATGAATACCAAATTAATGAAGAAGTCTTTCATATTAAATAATATGTTGTGCGTATAATAAGTGCTAATGGCGATTGCCTTTAGAGCACTTCTCTAACACTAAGCATATCATAAAATTTTTTAACTTCCGAATTTGGAGGTTCTTCTAACTCTTCAAGTGGAGTAAAGTGATGAGCTTAAAAGTCATCTATTTTTAGTCCATTTTTCTTCTTGATTTTCATTTAAAAAAGGACAATTAATTTGCAGAAATATGAAGAAACTCACCAATTCTTTGTTAATAGCGTGAGAGGAAAGAAAAGAAGAAAACTTAAAGGAAAATGCGTGCCAGGTGGATGAGCGCACGATATATGGTCGGGCAAGGCGCTATAAAAGGCGCACAAAGATGAAAGGATAGAATGTCGAAGCCTCGACAAAGAATCAAAATGCATATCCAGTCAGGAGCAGTTGAAACTCCATTCGAACGGCTTACCAAGAACAAGGCGCATCAAGGCAAAGAAAATACGTGTGAAGCAACTGTGAAATGAAGAAGAGGAAGACTTCATGTCGCGAAGATCCGATATCACGTGACATCGACACTACTACGTGGCGCCGCGACAACAAGAGTGAAGAGAAGAGGCCTTTACATCCACGCCTAGATCAAGTTGTCGCGACATCGTGAATCTTGAAAGAAATGGATGTCAATGCCGATAGGAATCACCGCATAAGCAAATTGAGGATTAACCGTGGTTAGGAATGATGTCGCGACAGCATCGCGGATGTCGCGACAGGCTGATGTCGCGACTGGGATGGAGGTCGCGACAAGAGAATCGCCTTTGAAGCTATGATGTGCTCACACGAAATGAAGCCGTTGTCGCGATTGCAGGACTCCAAGTCGCGATACACCGAAAGCAATCCAGTGAAGCCTCCAAAGATATAGTCGGCTGTCGCGACAAGAGATTGAGGTCACGACACATCATGAACGATCGCCTGAAGGCAGAAGATTGAAATGGCGTCGCCATTATATCATGTCGCCACAGGAGAGACCAAATTGAAACCTCGCATACAAAGTGATGTCACGTATAGCGGGATCGGCGTCGCTGGCTACCTAAGACATCACGAAGGTCAAGTGGAGAAGCGAAAGTTGATGTCGCGACGTGAGATCGTATGTCGACATGGATGATGTCAATGGCTGCGGGAGTTGAGGTCGCGACTTGAACAAGAACTCGGGCCACCACTTTGAATCCACAAAGACCGCATTAAATGAAATTAACCGAGAAACCTTATAAATAAGCAAATTTACTCCCGTGATGAAAGGCCTTGGCGGCGCATACGCCGCACGAAAGTCTGGTAGCTGAAGGCTCATTTTATTTTCCTTTTAGTTTTCTTTTCTTTCTTTTTTTTTTTCTTTTTCTTCAATGTTGGTAGTTAGAGATTAGATTAGATTTATCGTCTAGTTTTTCGCTTTTATTTTCCTCGGATCCGTGTTATCGCTTTTGAGCGTGTCGACGCAGAATTCTATTCTTTCAAATTACTACCTGGAATGCTCAAGTCCAGATAAATTTCTCGACCGACTCTTCGCCTCGAATTGCGCGATTCTATGATCGTGAGGAATGATGTAGCGTGTAATTCAAGACTGAGGAATCCAGCCCATTAAGTGAATGCTATAGTCGAAATTATCTTTTCCTTGTAGTCGCTTTCCAAAGAGCCTTGTGAATTTCGCTTTATGAATTTACTCGATTTGGTTTAATGTTTTCTCGATCTGAATATCGCTTATACCTGCTTAAGATTTGTCTTTTTCATTGCTCCGATTTCAAGGGAGGTCCTGAGCGGACACAGAGAAGACATTCCTGAGAGTTGTGAACATTTCTTTGAAGGTATATTAACTTGCTATTAGAGATCTAATGAGCTTTGTAAGTTTACTTGGATAAATCCTCTTCTCACTTGAAATCAAGAACGAGTTGAACGAGTTATCAATTTTAAATAAGCAAAGAGTTCACCTTGTCTGGATAGTGAGGCCAATCCTTGTTAGCCGAGATCTAATCATAGGTGATCTATTCTAATTTCGAGGAAGAGTAACCTCGGAAGTCAGATATCCTCGCCGACCGATAACTGGGTGCTAAGGTTTACAATTCATAAAATGGTATGAAGTATTATAAAGAAAATACCTGCATTAAGGAAATCCTTTAAAAGTAGTGTTATCTCATTCCCTCGCCTTCGAAAGAATCGTAAAAATTAGATAATGAAATGTGGAGTG
Organism: Tetrastigma voinierianum; assembly: GCA_016808115.1. Taxonomy (NCBI): domain Eukaryota; kingdom Viridiplantae; phylum Streptophyta; class Magnoliopsida; order Vitales; family Vitaceae; genus Tetrastigma; species Tetrastigma voinierianum. The sequence goes on along the minus strand of JAEQBH010006559.1, from coordinate 228,997 downwards.
TGGAGAGATCCAAATTTTATCGCTTAAACGCCTTGGATGATTTTTAAAACCCTGGAATATTCCAAGAAGTTTTATCGCATAACTACGTGAATTGGTACTTCACTATAGCAAAGATACTATGTGTCATTCAAAGATAATTATTCAGTTGTCCATTTATTTTCTTAACTATTATTCTTTGCCTTACTTTATTCCAGCTTCATTTGATTGTTCATTTATTTTACTCGTGCAGTATAATTTCCAAATTTTCTTGCCGGACTCCCACATCACTATAATCCAAGAAAAGGAAGTTTGAGTAGTCGTAGAATGATTTTAAAATTCCTTGAGATCTCTTGTGGATCGAGACCGGATTCTATATTCATTTTATTACTGGTTTAATTGCACTCGCAAGATATCAAAGCCAAAACCAAAATTGAAAATGATTAAATCAGGAGATTTTTGGTCTCAACAAGTTTTATGGTAGCTTCTGGGATTAATATAACCTTGGTAATTGTGTAACTAAATTTGTATATGTTATCACAGTTATTATTATTGTTGGGACTAAAGAATTGATAATTAATATTCAGATGAAAGAAGGAAATACTAATTTGACATTTAAAGAAAAAAGAACAAAAATAGTTTTTCGCTAAAGGGTTCATTTTGACCACTAACCCCACGAACCATATTGAATATATTTGTTGTTTTGACTAATCCTATTAATGGGAGGTGTTTTGCTTAAAACTCGATGCATAGGAAGTAAACTCATCCACTTTGCAGGACTCAATTAGAGAAAATGACTTCGTAGCTGAGAAAGACATGTTTAAAACACCACCATGGCGTATGAAAGACAGGATCAAATCGAGGGACACAGATACTGAATGTAAGACCTCCAATCACCACAACACGGAGGAATTTTGGAAGCCTATCATTCAGGATAAATACTCAGCAACTGCATGCGCTATCATGCCAAACAACTGAACTAAAACCAGTGACTAATACAATTGTGCAGCAACACCGCCATCGTGGTCATCCCACCGCATCCTAATGAACACTTGGGAGATTTCAGATGGCAAACATGTGTCAAGGGGGTGAGACCAGAGGTTATCAAGTTACATCTATTCCCATTCTCTCTAAGAGATACAGCAGCCACATGGTATGAATCTTTACCATATGGTTCTGTTGATACTTGGGAGGAGTTGGTAGAGGCCTATTTAGGCAGATTCTTCCCCCCATCACTCACCTCAGAAAGGAGGAGGGAAATCATTGTTTTTCAGCAGGGGGAAGATGAGAGCCTATATGTGGCCTGGGAAAGATTCAAACGGTTGCTGAAGATGCCCTATGCATGGAATTGATCTGAAGACCCAAATGGACATCGTGTATCATGCTCTGAATGATACATCCAAGGGAATCATTGATGCTTCTCCATGTTGTGGAGCATCTAAGCTTTAAAAGTGCCGAGGAGGCTAAAGATCCGAGAGGACTCCGCAAATGCAATATGAAAACTCCTTCTGAGTCTTCAAAAGGGAGCAGCAGAGGAAAAGGGATCATGGAGCTGAGCAAGATGAATGCTATGGAAGCAAAGTTGGATGCTATTATGCATCGAATGGACAAACAAGAGAGGAGGTTGCACACTGTCCATGAAGTAGGAGCAGTTGAAAAAGAGTTGTTAAGAGGAAGTGCTGAGAAAGCTAATAAGAACAATAAGGATGACGAGGAGGTAAAACATTACTTAGGAGGAGAGGTTACTATTTCAAACCTAATCCTAACTCCTGCCAAAGACATTATCACCCAGCACTCAGAACTAAGAGAATTTCATATGGTGGAGGGGCTTCTCAAGGCCCAAGGCAGGGACAGAACCCTCAACAAGGGTATCAACAGCCACCAAGGTTCCAACAGCATCAGCATCAAGGAAATGAGCACAGAAATGAATACCAGGGTCAGAGGAGAGCCCAATCTTTTGAAGAGCATGTCATAGCTCATGGAGGAATAGCCAAGAACCCATGAACAAAGTTTGTAGAAGCAAATTGCTACCACCCCAAATTTTTCAGACCACCACAATGTATCCTCGAAGAACCGGGAGACACATAGGCAGCTGTCTTAACCCCGCAAAGCCAGAGGAAAGATGCCTTCCTTTGTGACACAAAGAAAATCCAAGAGACCATACGACAAATTGAGGAGGAAGGAACAAAAGACATACAAAGACACAAGAACAAAGAAGGAGTAAGACCAGAAAGGGAAGAGGGTAATCGGAGGAAAGAAAAGCATGAGTAGAAGGGAAGAACATCCATGATCAAAGCCTGCAATCCCATTTCCACAAAGACTCCGCAGGTTAAGATGGAGGAGCAATGGTAAGGTTTTTTGAAAACTTTCCGTGTCGAGATCGCATGCCTTTATCGAAGTGGTAACTCGTATGCCACCTATGCAAAATTTCCGAAGGACATAATGAGCAAGAAAAAAAATAGTAGAGGAAGGGGAATAGTGAATCTCACCGCTTAATTTGCAAAGGCAAGAATTTAAAAGAACTACCAAAGAAAGACGAAGACCCAGTGAGCTTCACGATTCTCGCATGTTGGAGGAATTGAATTCCAGGAAGCCTTCGTGACTCCGTGAGCTAGTATCAATTTGATGCCTCTTTCGCGCCAAGAAACTAAGTTCGGGGGAGCTTACTCCCACAACCGTTAATACTCAAATGGTGCATGAGATCGATGTAAAACCCGAAGGAGTCATTGAAGATGTAATCGGTCACCGGTTGGGAAGTTTTGCTCCCGTAGACTTCATCATTCGAACATGGAAGAAGATTCACAAGTACCCGCTTATCAAGACCATTCCAGTTACCGAGCTGCCTTGATTGACAGTGTTGAGTTCACCTTGAGGGTTGAGAATAGTCACGCTTAACTGACCAAAAGTACAAAATATAGACAGAGACAAGGAAAGTTGCAATGCAGCAGATTTTGTCTATACTTCCAAACTCGATGTTAATAATACCAGAATACTTCATTTTATCAATGAAAAAGAAATGAATTCCCAGTATACCGAAGATGTCTATTCTGAATTTCCATACAATAGCTTTTCATTCTTTAGAAACTATGATGAGCTTGAAGCAAAATAAGTAAATGACAATAAAATATTGAAAAGATGAGATCTTATCAAGAAAACCGGAAGGTATGACCATGGAAGAGTTGCTACCGCCATTTAAAGTATGCTTACTTAGAATTACCAAAGAAAAAACTAAAGTGATCATTTCAGCGCATCGCGATCGGTGAACAAAGATTGCCGAAAAATATTAAAAAGCATAAGGAATCGCTAGCTTGGTCCATTGAAGAGCCGGGCGCGGGTACTGCCCATCAATTTGCACGCATAAGATTCGCTAGAAGAGACTTCAAAACCATCCGGCAGTAATTAAAGGAGACCAATCCAAGATAGCGAAGTAGTCGAAGGAGGTAATTAAATTGTCACGTCATTTATCAGCATTTCGCATGCAAGACGGTATCTACCATGTGGGCTCCAAAGAGCGGGGGTTTACTGTGATCAGAAATGAAAATGAATTGATTCCAACAAGAACAATGGCATGATGGAGGGTATGTATTGATTACAGGAAGTTGAATTCGAAGAAACTTAAAAGACTCTTGCCTTTCATTGATCAGATGTTGGATAGGTTAGCAGGACACCCTCACTTTTGTTTTCTGGATGGGTATTCAGGATACAATCAGATTGCTATTGCACTTGAGGATCAAGAGAAGACCACATTCACATGCCCCTATGGTACCTTTGCCTTCAGAAGGATGCCATTTGGGCTATGTAATGCTCCAGCTACATTTCAGAGGTGTGTGATGTCTATGTTCTCGACGGTTGAAGAAGGGACATGGAAATTTTCATGGATGACTTCACTGTATGGATCCAGCCTTGATCAATGTCTGAACAATCCGGAAACAAGATTCAAAGATGCTAAGACAACAATTAGTAATCGAATTGGGAAAATGCCATTTTATGGTGACAGAAGGTATTGTTCTTGGGCATAAAATTTCTGCTACTGGACTAGAAGTGGACCAATCCAAGGTATCCATTATCAAAACTCTTGCACCACCTACCACAGTAAAAGGAGTAAGAAGCTTCTTGGGGCATGCTAGATTTTACAGGAGATTCATCAAAGACTTTTCAAAAATAGCCAGACCACTATGCGTGACATCGAAAAAGATACGCCAAGGTTCAATTTGATGACTCGCGCGGATGCTTTGAAGAAATCAAAATCAGATCGTACAAGCACCTATAATGGCCGCACTGTATCGGATCAGTGGATTTGAAATAATGTGTGGATGCTGGGTGATTTTAAGCATGGAGCTATGTCAGCGGGCAAAGAGTGAGAAAGTATTCAGGGCCATATACTATGCTAGTAAGACCTTCAATGAAGCACAAGAGAACTACTCAACAACCAGTATGAGATGCTAGCCATGTGATTAAGCCAGGAAAAATTTAGGCAAATACATTTTAGATCCCATGAGGTAACTACACACTTCCAGCAATCAAACACTTGATGTCAAAAGGAAGCAAGCCAAGATTGATAAGGTGGGTGATGCTGTTGCAGGAGTTTCTCTGATTTGGAAATCAAGGATAAAAGGATGTGACAATGTGATAGCCGATCACTTGTCAAGAGTAGAAAGAAGCAAAGGATGAAGAAGAAAATATGATGTTGTCAGAGAACTTCCCGTATGAGCAATTGTTTAAGGCTCTTCCAACTTCCATGGTATGTCGATATTGTGAATTATCTGGCTTGTGGAGTATTGTCAGAATTCAGCGCACAAATGTAAGAGAGGAAAACTCAGAATCGAATAGCAGTATTATGTACTGGGGATGACCCAATTATTCAAAGAGGTGTCGATTATAATAAGAAGATGTGTGCCGTAGTGAACAAGGCAACATTTTAAATGAATGCCATGCATCACCATGTGTGGATATTTTTCTCGAGAAAGAATGTACTTCACAAGATACCCAATCGATTTTATTGCCCACTATCTCGTAGATTGTACGAGTGGGTTAAATCGTGTGATAGTGCCAAAAAGATTGGAAATATCAAGAAATAGAATGAAATGCCCTCTGAGGTATTATGGTGATACAAATTTTTGATGTATGGGGAATAGATTTATGGGACCTTTCTCTCATCATTTGAAATCCTATACATACTGCTAGCAGTGATTACGTTTCCAAATGGGTGGAAGCAGTGGCTTGTCCAAGGAATGATGCTAATACAGTTGTGAGTTTCTTGCAAAAGAATATTTTGAGCAGATTTGGAACACCCAGAACTATCATTAGTGATGGGGGAACCCACTTTGCAAACAAAATATTTGCAAAACTCATGAGCAGGTATGGGATCAAGCATGTAATGAGTTTAGCTTATCATCCCTGCACTAATGGACAAGCAGTAAATTTCCAATGTGAGATCAAAAGAATACTTGAAAAGACGATTCAAGGTGAAGGATTGGTCTTCCAAACTTGATGATGCACTTTGGCCATAGGACTGCATACAAACCCCCATTGGAATGTCCCCATACAGAAGAAAGTGCAAACCATGTCATCTACTTCTTTGAATTGAATACAAGGTACCGGGCCATCAAGAAGCTAAACTCACTTAAGGCCGTAAGGAAGAAAGATTGCCCAACTGGTTCGAACTGAAGAATGAGAAATGAAGCCTATGATAATGCTAGAATATACAAAGACAAGACAGAAATGGCATGATCGTAGAATTTTGAGAAAAGAGTTCAGAGTAGGAACAGCTCATTGCTTAATTTAGACTCCGAAATTGTTTCATGAAAATTAAAATCCAATGGAGGCCCATACACGTTGGTGTAAAGTACTACATTCGGGAGTGAAGACAATCGAGGACTGATAATGGAAGAATTCAAGGCCTGTAACGGACGCAGGGTTAAAGCATTATCTAAACAGGAAGAGGGAATGAAGAACCCAACCGGTTCTGCAAGAAGAAGTACCACAACAGCAAGTCCAGCTAAGGACTCAAATCGAAAGCAAATTTAATGGGAGGCAACCCATAAGGATTTAATTTCTGATTTTAAGTTTTGAAATATTTTTCTTTCGTCGAAAAATTAGGTCAGATTTGTTTTTATAAGGATAGATTTGACCTTTTTAGAAATCAATTGTAGTTTAATTAGATTTTTCTTGAATATTGCGTTGAGTTTCTGCAAGGTTTAAAGACAGTGAATGGCAAGGCAACTAATAGAACAATCAAAGAATCAGAAGTCAGCAACATGAGAAAAAGGAGAACCTCTCCCTAACCCAATTCTGTAGATATACTTGAATTGATTGTTAAATCTTGCTTGAGATGCCTAGAGATGTCTAAAAGGGTTAGCAACTATAAGAGAAATTCAAGGTCCTCAGATCATCGAAGTTATATTAGGTCGCGATTAGAAAGGTTATGTCGCGACAAAGTGATGTCGCGACAAAACATCATGTCGCGACCTGTTTTGAAAGGGCAACTTGTGAGTATTGAAGGAAGAAGGTATATGTCGCGACACCACTGTGAAGTCGCGACAGAGAATTAAGTTTCAAAATGAAAAATGATGTCGCAACAACCCCAACAAGGTAGGAAATAGCTGGGGAATAAAAACAGAAATTAAAAGGATGTCGCAACATGATAATCAAACAATTCCTAAAAATCCACTGATGTCGCGACAAACTTAGCATGTTGCGACATAAAAGAGTCTTTAATGCCATTAACTCACTTTAAAAAGCCCTAAATTCAATGATCTCAAATAAAAAGAGGCGAAATTGAAGTCGCGACGTGTTTTTAATGAAGCAATAGCTGACAAACATTGATTAGAATCGGTAAATGTTGGAAACTTTATCATTCACCTTAAACCACATAGCTATTCACCTTCTTCCTCCTTCTGAATCTCAACCCCTGAAAACCCTAGCTTTCCAAACCTTTTGAAAAGCTTTTCTTCCGTTTCCAATGGCTGAAATTCCCACCCTAGTCCCTAACCTAGACGAGATTAGGAGTAAACTGAAAAACAACCAAAAGGTAGAACAAGGGCCAGCTGAATACAATTTCATTGAAACACAAGGTGCAAAAGTGATTTAAATTTAGTCAAGTCTGATTAGAGGAAAGTAAAGAAATCAAGGAACAAAACATATTTTTGAGGATTGTGGTATGAATAAATGAGTCCAGAACTGGATACTAAAGAGTTTAACTATCAACACAAAAAAATTAATCAAGAACCTTAATGGTCAATAACAGATGTCCTGCATTCTAGAACTTGTTAGATTATTGATTTGTGTTTTAATCCTGTGTATACAACTCGACAAGAAATAGATTTGTGCCATTCTTGGAAAGTTTGAGCTATTCAAGCTTATCCCTATCTATATACAAAGCATATACCTTAGTTCCAGAAATTGAGCCAACTGGCTCTATTTCTAAAAATCAGCCACCTTTAAACCCCAAACTCCAAAGAATCAATCCTCCAAGAAAGAACCTCAGAATTACCAAGAACTGAAAGCAGTGGGCAAGGAAATCGTCTGGGGTGTGAGGTTGTTTTTAATAACCTAAGGAGAAAAAAAAAGAAAAACAGAAAAGGGAATGAAAGGAAAAGGGTCAAAAAAGAAATACAATAGAAAAGAAGGCAAAAGGATAAGTTCTACCTGTGCCTAAGTCTCGAACTATTAAGTTCTTGGTGGTGCTCAACACCTAGTACCCTAATGCCATCCCGTATGGGAGTTACTAACCCAAAGTTCGCTAAGGTGTTAGAAAGCCTAAGAAGGTGTTACTGCACTATCCCTGAACTGCAACAAACAAATTCCCGCTTAAATTACAAATGAGAAATGGGAGCATACAGTTCTGAATAGAAGAAATCAAGGAGATGTCCCAAAAATAAAGTTTGGGGGAGTTTATTAAAGTAACTACAAGGAAAAAAGGGCAGTAGTGAGAAAGAAGAGAGAAAAAGTTCGCACTTAAACTCCAAAAGTTCCTTCTTATCCTACTCCTTTACCCAAGCCTAACATTACAAGCCCAAAAGACCGATTGATCTGAAGGATGGACCACTACATTAGTGGAGATCAATATGAACAACAAGCTTATGGAATTTGGAAAGGAAATAAACAGTAAAAACTGTGAAGGACCTAGGGAGTTAAGTGAATAATTATGAAGATGAGAAAGGAAAACAATTTATTTTCCAACAGGATCCAATGATTATGTTGTTTGTAAAACAATTTCACAAGCTTTAGTCTGTGAGTACTTTAAAGAGTAGAAATCAACCTTGAAATGGACTTGAAGCTAGATGTGCAGAGAACAATGCAATCCTTGTATTTCAATTAAATTGACTTCTACTGCAAAAAAAGAACAGAAAAATGTCCTATTTGTTTGAGGACAAATAATTTTCTTTTCTTTGCTTCGAGGACAATGTACCTTAAGTTTGGGGGAGTTTGATGAGCTTAAAAGTCATCTATTTTTAGTCCATTTTTCTGCTTGATTTTCATTTAAAAAAGGACAATTAATTTGCAGAAATATGAAGAAACTCACCAATTTGTTATTAGCAGGGAGAGTGAAAGAAAGAAGAAAATGCAGTGGAAAAATGCAGCAGGTGGATGAGCGTTAATGATATAAGTGGCTGAAGCAAGTTGCGCTGAAAAGGCGCACAAAGATGAAAGGATAGAATGTCGTGAAGCCTTGACAGCAATCAAAATGCATATCCAAAGGAGCGCTGAAACTCCATTCGAAACGGTTTACTTGAAGAACAAGGCGCATCGGGCGTGGGAAAGAAAATACATGTGAAGCAACCAGAAACAAGAAGAGGAAGACTTCATAAACGCGATATCTGGATGCCGTCGTGACATCGACATTCACTACTGCAAGGCCGCGATACAAGAGGGGAAGAGAAGAGGCCGCGAAGATCCATCAGTTTAGATCGTTTCTGCCGCATGATCAGGAATCTGAAAGAAATTTGATGCTGGTCACGCATAGAATCACCGATAAGCAAATGAGACTAAACCGTAAGCTGAGATCGATGTCGCCACAAAGATCGTGATGTCGCGTATTAAAGGGCTGGATGTCGCGACCGATGGAGGTCGCGATACAAGAGAATCGCCAAGCCATGACAGGCTCGAAGGATGAGAGTTAATCGAAGCCGTTTGTCGCGACAGAGGATTGAAGTCGCGACACCGAAAGCAATCAGTGAAGCCTCCAAAGACATAGTTTCAGATGTCGCGACAAGAGATTGAGGTCGCGGCATCAGAACGTATCGCTTGAAGGTCAGCAGAAGATTCTTGGAGTTGATGTCATGATAAGATATCGGCGTCGCTACGTTATGAGACTAATTGAAACCGCAAGGGCATAAAGTGATGTCGCGACAAGGGCATCGATGTCGCCACATCGTAAGACATCAGTCAAGGTCGCTGAAAGTTAAGTTGATGTCGCGACGCGAGATCGATGTCGCGACAGCGGGATGATGTCAATGACAAGGAGTTGAGGTCGCGACTTGAACAATAACTTGGGCCACTCCACTTTGGAATCCACAAAGACTGCATTGAATTAGGGCCCAACTGAGAAACCTTATAAATAAGCAGCTACCCCAGATGAAAAGGCAAATATGTGACACAGATTTAGAGGTCCGGATAAATAAGGCTCATTTTATTTTCCTTTTAGTTTTCTTTTCTTTTCTTTCTTTTTCTTCAATGTTGGTAGTTAGAGATTAGATTAGATTTATCGTCTAGTTTTCGCTTTATTTTCAGGATCTCGGGGTGTTATCGCTGGAGCGTGTCGAACGCAGCACTCTATTCTTTCAAATTACTACCGAATGTTTGAAGTCCAGATAAATTTCCAAATTCGACTCTTCGCTCGACCAGCTTATTCTTATGATCAGAGGAATGATGTAGCGTGTAATTCAGTAATTGAGAATCCTTCCATTAAGTGAATGCTATAAATGTAAATTATATTTCCGTAGTCGCTTCAAAGAAATTAGAATTTCAGTTTATGAATTACTTGATTTGGGTTTAATGTTTCTCGGATCTGAATATCGCTTTCTATACCCGTTTAAGATTTGTTTCATTGCTCGATTTCAAGGAGGTCCTCCGAAAGGACACAGAGAAGATATTCGAGAGTTGTGAACATTTCTTTGAAGGTATATTAACCTCGCTTATTAGAGATCTAATGAGAGCTGTAAGTTTACTTAGATAAATCCTCTTCTCACTTGGAAATCAAGAACGAGTTGAACGAAGCACAATTTAAACAAGCAAAGAGTTCACCCCAATTCGATAGTGAGGCCAACCCGTTAGCCGAGATCTAATCAAGGAGAGGGTGATCTATTCTAATTTCGGTGAAGAGTAACCCTCGAAGTTGTATATCCTTGCTTGACCGATAACTTGGGAGCTAAGGTTTACAAATTCATAAAATGGGTATGAAGTATTAAGTAAAGAAAATACCTGCATTAAGGAAATCCTTTTAAACTAGTTATCTCATTCCCCGTCTTCGAAAGAATCGAAAAATTAGATAATGAAATGCGGTGTGTGGAGAGATCCAAATTTCATCGCTAAACGCCTGACAAATTTTTAAACCCGAATATTCAAGAAGTTTTATCAAGATAACTACAGAATTTGGTACTTCACTATAGCAAAGATACTTGATGTGTCCTCCAAAGATAATTATTCAAATATCCATTTATTTTCTTAACTATTCTTTATTCTTTATTCTTATATTCCGGCCATTTGATTGTCTCATTTATTTCACTGCATAGTATAATTTCCAAATTTCTAAGCCGGGACCCCAATATCACTTTATGGTCCAAATAGTATGGAGCTTGGAGTAGTCGTGGTAGTTGATTTAAAATTCTTGAGACTTCAGGATCGAGACTGGACTTATATCCATTTTATTACTTGTCACTTGTGCACTTGCAAAGATATCGCCAAAACCAAAATTGAAAATGATTAACTCTAGAGATTTTGGTCTCAACAAGTTTTATGGTGCGCTTTCCGGATTGGACAATAGTCCTTTGGTAATTGTGCAACTAAATTTGTATATGCGTTTTGGTCAGTCAACATAAAGTCAGGACCAGCAACATCAAACACCATATCGTGGTAAGCAATTGAAGTTCCCACGTTACCCATTTCTAGATTAATGATAGTTTGATTGTTGGTAACTTCCACCCAGACTTCCCCATGACATTCCCAAAGATAACAATCCGGAACAAAACCATATTTAGCCACATGGAATTTGATGGTGTCTAAATCATGATATACGCGGTTTTGGCACTTACGACCATTACATGGACACCTAATTTTGTTCCCATCCATACACTGTTGTTGACTACTAGCAAAGTCAAGAAAACTTTATAAACCATCTACAAAATCTTGGTTTAGATGACCAAGTGTCAACCTTCGATACATCCACTGACGATTTGGATTCATATTTAACTTGTTAATGTTAGGAACAACATTATGTATTGGTATCATATTGTAATGCCTAACTCATGCATACGACTCGTAGCCTTTTTGGGCTCTTGTTCAATATGTTTGCTTTACATAAAAAATTTATCAGAGTAAGTAGTATTTCTTGAATATTATGATCCTAAGCAGTTACTCGAATGATCTATTCAATCAATTCTTCCTAGTTCTCTCTATCTCTCATAAAGACATTAAACAATTGAACTTTAGGGCCCATAGATTGGGGCGAAGACTCATAGAACTACTCCATATTTAAATGGTTTGCATCTAACCCCAAACCCTTATCCACTATCGACATCACCATTTGGCATCACATAGATCATTAGATTAGTAGTCCAAAATTCATAAAAAGACTAAGAAACCATTCCTCAAAAATATGAGATGAAACAAAACCAAACCGAATCATAGAGAAAAGAGAGAAGAATCAAGAACCAAAAAATTAATCAAATCATTCAATTGTTTTTTTTTTATTTATCAGTACCGGCTATTGAATTAGGGCATCCAATTCCAATACCACACAAGCCAAAAATAGTAGCAAATCCCGCCATAGATCATCAACACCCCAAGAAAAAATAAATCAAATTATTAAAACCAAAACAGATCATTCAAAACACCATTTCAGGTATAGATCAGCATTTCCCCATACCCAAAATAAAAAGACACCCATAATGTAGATTAAATTTCTCCAACAACAGTTACAAAGAAAAGGAAAATCATAAATTAAAATTCACAACCAGAATTGAGGACTAGAATACCTAACAAAACCCATTGAAACCCTTTGAAACCGAATCAGAAAACAGATCCAAACAAACAATTAATCAATTCAATTGAAAAATCCACATCACAGACGAATCAAAATATAGGGTAGATGGAATTGGTAACAAAAAAATGTTTCGACAAAAGTACTACATCGGTTTGGTACATACGACATCCTATTTTTTCATTCAATCTCTCTCTCTTCCTTCTCTCTCTCTCTCATTTCTCTTCCAATTCTCTCTTTCTTTCTACTCCATCTGTCTCTCTCTCATAATTCAGAATCATCAAATCATTCAATTGTATAAACACATAAGATCAAAACCACTATACAAGGAGTGAACACTAGAGTTTGGTTGAGGACTTACAATGGTGAATGAAGAAGCTTATGATAATCCCGATGGGGATCAAATTGTCAAGGGAAAAAAAACTGAGAGATATAGAAGAGAAAACCACAAGTGCAAGAAAGGGAGGTAGAAGAAACGGGAAGAAGAAGAAGAAGAAGAAGAAGAAGAAGATTGTATAGAGAAAGAGAAAGGGGCCTGGGAGAAAGATAAAAAAGAAAGGTGCAAAGGGCGAGAAAGATAAAAAGAAAGTGGCAAGGGGGAAAAGGGAAAATAATTTTTTTTTTTTCCAAAAGCATACGGATATCCAACCTTCTAAATTTTGAAAATTCATGAAAAAACTTCTAAAAATTTTAGAGAAATAAAGAAATAAACAAAATATTTATGCATGTTGGTTATTTTTGTGTATGTAGTTAAGGTGCTTTCTTAGTCAAGATATTATTTTGACAATTATTTTTAAGAAGATATTAAATTATTTTATATGTTTTTATTTATTTATTGTAAAATTTTCAAACAACTTTTATTTACAAATTTTACTATCTTTTAATAATTTATTTAAATAATTAAAATTATTAAAAATTAATGATAATTTATAATTATCAATTCAATTCAGTTCAAAATTAGATTCTTAATGTTTTAAAATAAAATTATTACACATCATATCTAGTTCATGTGGTGCAATACTAAAGTTTCAAAAAGGCATGACATAGGAAGTGTTTAGATGTAAAAAGAAATAAAAAAACATTCAAAATCGAATAAATTAGAAGGATAAATATAAAAAACAAATATGAATCTATAGTTTTATATTAAAACTATAATTTATTTTATTATAATATATTTAATAATGTAAAATAAATTTTGTATTATAACTAATTTAATAATAATTTATGAATATTAATAAATAACTAATTTATTTTTTAATTTAGTAATTATTCTTATAAATAATTTTATTATCTATAAATATGATATTCAAGGCTTATCTATTTTTATAAAAAAACTATCAATAATTATAAATAAGTATATTATTGGTATAAATTAAAATAATTTTTCATTTTATTTATGACTATTAATAAATAAAAGTATAAACCTATATTTTCAAAATATAATTATAAATAAGTATATTAGTTATGAATATTTTAAAAGTATTTTAAAATATATATTTATTCAATTTTATATTTTAAAATTCATCACTGCTTCTTTGGAGCTTACTTGTTATAAATTAATAAAAATAAAATTTTGAAATGGATAAAATTAATAATTATTCCATATTTATACTTATTCAGTTTAAATTTATTATGACTCAATGGGATATAGTGTGTTCCTATGTAAAATTAATGAGACTCCCATAAACCCATGAGGAGCTTTTCCATCTTAATATTATTGTCATTATTAGTTTATTATATATAATACATATTTTAATTGTAGCGCCCCGAATCAAGGATAGTTAAATTACCCGTCTGACCCACGGAATACAAGTGGATGTGGGTTTACCCGGCAACCGCCGAGGAAAATCGGTGATCGCTGTACGGGAGGCACCTGCCATTACCGTCACGCACGTATCTGCATACGAAGCAGTCCAGTATAATCCCGACATGATCGCGGCGCAGGCCCATAAACAATACTCATCACAATATATCAGCTATGAATCCACTATATCCAATAGTTTAAAATAGTTAATCAATTCTCTTTTATACAACACATATATTAAAATTAGAAATTTTTAATACATGTATACATCCACAAACAGAAGCCACTGATCGGCTTTTCTTCTAAACTTAGCCTCTAGGTCGAAGTAGATCCTCTCTTACGACTCCTGTGCACAGTAAAATAATATCCCTCGGCAGGGTGAGCTAATGCTGATAGTGGAATCGCCCTAAATTAGAACACTCTCACTAGAGTGCGGTCACGATGTTCCCGAAATAAACATACATTCAAGCAAATGCATGATCTACTTGAATGTCACCATGACCCAAACTCGGATCAGAGTCCTCAGAGCTCTCTTACACTTGCCCTAAGCCTCGTATGAGAATTATTGTTTTTTATTAGTTTGTGGACAGCCCTCAGATGAATATATATCAATTGGGCCGCTCAGACGATTATTATATTATTCAATTTACAATGGACTACCCTCCGTGAATATCAGATTGGGCGCTCAGGCGATTGATATTTTCATTGGACACCACAGATAATTAATATTTTTAGACTACCCTCCGAACCATTTTCTCTAGACTCATCTCATGCACTAACTCCTATAATCCTAGGATGTTCCAGTGCATATGGAATGCATGTATCTTAATTCGATACAATCAATTCACGTAAATATATAAACATGCATATATTTACAAAACGATCAATTCACACAATCATGTCATGTAAATTCCACATTTCCACATCAAAATTAGCTCACTTGGGCTAATGATCAAACCACGAGCAATTTAATTTAAATCCTTTCGACCAAACACATATTTTCACAAAAATATATTTTCGTGACCTTTGTTTGAGAACGGTAAAACCACACAGAGTTCTTGTTCTCGAGACAATTTATCGGTTTCACTGTGAACCCGTGTTTCGGCGATTCGGCCTCATACATCAAAGCACAAACTAGGAACCCACATCGGCCATTGGACAGTCACGAATTTGTCCGCGTGGTTTCAAAATCCAACATCTGGTTTCGAGCTTTGGAAGCTGATCAAAGCAGTCATTAGTATAATGGCAAAACATTGTAGAACACTTAAATAAAGCGTAAAACCCAAGTAGGGAGAAGCCCCTACCTCTTGGAGTTTGTCAAAAACTCACAAATCTAGTACCCACCTTGGCTTCTCTCTCCGTAAATGATTCTCCTTCTTGTCTCGAATACTGTAGACGGTCGGATGTATGATATTTTAGAAGGAAGACACTCTCTACAGAAAATGAGATCAGCCTCCTGCATCGTCTCCTTTCTTCCTCCCCGCGTTTCCTTTGCTTTGGAAGGAAGACAAGTCACTATTCTATTTTGTGCTTAGTGACTTAAGCAAATCCCCAAATGCCTATTATGTCCCTTCATTTACCAGTTTTGACATTCGGCATTATCTCGGTCGTCCATTTTCATCATTTACCACTCGCCTTACTTATGGCACATGAGTACTTTCGTTATATGTGACTTTCGTCGCATAATCTGATTTGGCACAGAAGCGCGTCTTCGAAAACGTGTAAGTCATTGCTCTCGGGTCGGCCCAGTTTTACGTGCTAGTTAGATTTTGCGAGACAATTCCAACGGTGAAATCCGTTTCATCATACGAGATCTAGAGAATAAATTACAGTTTTTTTCTTTGAAATTTGATTTTGTAGTGAAATTCTGATTTTCTTTTTCGAAGTGGAATTTCTCGGGTCTTACATTTAAAATATATATTTATTCAATTTTATATTTAAAAATTATCACTACCGTTTTCTTTTGAGTTTTTACTTGTTATAAATTAATAAAAATAAAATTTTGAAATGGATAAAATTAATAATTATTCCATATTTATACTTATTCAGTTTAAATTTATTATAATTTTCACGTACATAAGTGGTGTGTCTCCTATGTGGCATCGAATGAGACTCTCCGAATAACCCATGAGGAGCTTTTCCATCTTAATATTATTGTCATTATTAGTTTATTATATATAATACATATTTTAATGGTATGAAAATCTTTAAATCTTTGTGCTTCGTTTGTACTTAACAAAAATTTTCTATTATTAAAATTTAGGTTTTAGCAGTTTTTTCCATATATAATTGAATTAATGTGAATGATTTATTCTTATAACTAAACACTTTAGTAACTTTCGACCAACTGAGTTAGGCATGTGAACTAATTTGATGCCATGTAAGTAAGAAAATCAAATGATTATGATGAAAGATATCCTTTTATATAATGAGTATGAGACTTGACAATGATTAAAACATTTCAATATTTAAATATTTTTAATTAGTTGATATTTTCTATTTTCATTTTTATTTAGCATATTAAAAAAAAAAAATTAATTTTTAATATTTTAATCGGTGAGGTGATTTTATTTAACTATTTTTTTTTTTAAAATAAGAAAAATATATAACAAAAGAAAACACAAATGAATTGATAATAGTAATTTTCAAGTTAAAATAAAATCAGGAAAATAGACAAACCTTAATATGTAAATGGGTGAAAATGAGATGAAAGGCAACAATGATATATTAACATTAAATCCTCATCAAAGTAATGGTTGACCAAATAAAATCTAATTAAATGTGTATAAGTCCATAAAAAAATATGAAAGTTTGATGAAAATGAAAGCGATATATATATATATATATATATATATATATATATATATATATATATATATATATATATATATATATATAAAATAAATTCTCATAATCAAATAAAATCTAATTAAATTTGTATTAAATATTGTCAAAATATCATTTTCATTTTGCAATGATGGTAATATACTTATTACAAAAGATATTCATTAAAATTTACATACTTAAATTTATATTCTAATATATTTTCAATAAAGTGGATTTTTCCTCGAGGGTTTTCATTTGTTTCGTTTGTTTTTCTATGTTGAGATTGTTGAAATTGTGATGTGTTCTATTTTGTCACCACCTGTTGGTGTAGATTGTGTTGTTGAGTCATACAACAAAGTTTGGTTCTGAAATCTACAAAGACATTACACCAAATCCCTTGTTCATCGATTCATTTCGAATCGAAATTATATGTATTATAAACATTTTATGATTATCAAATTTGTAGGTCATGGTCGTTTTAGGAGTTTTTAGTAACATGATGTTGAATAAAAAAATTAGTTTTTTCAAAACAAAATTTGTTTATATAAATAATAAGTTAAATGTAAAAGGTAGATTATTTTTACTAATATAAAAATTACAAGTTTAAGTTTTCATTTTAATGTCATTAATCTCTAACACTTTAAAGAAAATACAGTGGTTGTGATTTTTCAACAAATTACATATGTTGGTATTTACCAATAAGTATTTGTTCATTGGTATTTACCAACGGATACTTCGCCATTAGTGTTTAACAACGGATATTATGTTGTTTATAGCGTCAACACCCGCCAAAATTTACCAATAGAGTTTAATCTATTCGTAAATTTCGTTGGTAATCCGTCAGTAATTGGTTGCTGGAGTTGGCGGGAAAACTAGGCTTCAAGTTTACCAACATATCTTATCTGTTGAAAAATATCGGATGGTAATCTGTTATTAAATCCATTGGGAAACTTCAAATTGAAATTATGTTGGTATTCCTTTGGTATTTACCAAAGGATTTTGTCTATTGGTAAAAATCGGTTGGTAAATCATTGTTTTTTTGTAGTGTACATGGGTTAGGGGTTTAGGGAAAAGTAGTTCGCATGAAAAATTGTATAGTTATGGATTCGAAGTTGGTTACAAATTATTAATTCTCCGTAGTGATTTCCTCGATTTTGTTAGCCCTAGCTATAGTTAGTAGGATGGATGTGCTTGACCCCATGACGATTCAAGATGAGACTTAGTATGATTCTTTGGCACCCCCACCGCATGTTCAGTTGACAGTTTATCATGAGTCATTGGTTAATCACGGTCTTATAGGGGTGGCCCACCTACCAACTATAGTGCTTGCTTCAACAACTGATGATACACGTGCACGTATGGATGGGAAGGAGTAGCGCTTTTGACAGATGAGAGTCTTTGATGGAGTTACCAGTTGAGATGATTTTGATAGTGCATCTATGTAACGCCCCGTCCCGAGAGGATGTACGGTATGCGTAACCGTAGGGTCGCATATGTGCACCAAGGGCTTCCTTAATTAATTGAGTGTCATAGTAGTATTTTTGAAAGTTGTTTTAAGGATGAAATTGTAAAGTTTTCAAAGCATTGTGTCACTTTTGAAATTAAGGAAAGTGGAGGGGTGAAAGTACAAATTGTGGAATTTCAAAGGATAATAATAATAATAAATTGCCATAATGGTTCAAGGAAGCCTAGAAAATTCTCTAGATCTCAGATGACGAAACAGACTGCGCCGTTAAATTCGTCTCGCGAAATCTAGTGACCCAGAAAAGTTTCATCGAATTTTGAGACAGTCGGAATGTTTTACAAATTTAAGGTGATAAGTTATGTCGGTGACCCGGATTGAAACTTTACGAAAATTTCGAAGTCTCGAGAAATGACAGACAAAGTTCATTTACAATAAAGTGAAATGAAAAAAAATAAATTTTTTCGGGGCAGAAATGGACTCGAATGAGATAATATGAACAATTTTTTTCAAATTATAATAATAATAATAATAATTTTAAAAAAAACATAAAAATCAAATAAAAGGAAAAGCAAACAGGAGAGTGGTGCGTAGAACGAGACTTTAGAGAGAGATATTTTAATTTTTTTTCTTTCTTAGTTTCTCTTTAAGATCTACGGAAATCGGACCGTAGATTTTTGTAGAAACATAAGGCCAAAATTGGTCTACGTGATAAGGGCTACGCGTAGATACAAAAAACTTAGCGTTTTGTCAAACTCCAAGAGGTAAGGAATTTTTCTACTTGTATTATTTCTAACCTAAAGGCTATGTAATAGTTTGGAATTTTCTTAGAGGCCGTGAGAGGTCGTAAATTTCAATCCCAAAATTTTTGGATTAAGTTTAGGAATTTTGTGGACTATTTTAGGACGATCCGTGAATTTTCAGGCCCAATTTTAAATGAGTTCGGGTTGAAATTTCAGGATTTTATTCAGACAATCCGGACATAATTTTTAGAAATGTTTTCGGGTAGTTTTAGACTCTATGGAAAGTTTCTTGAGTCTAGAATATGACCATATGTCTGTGAATGACATTTGGGGCCCACATATTTTCTGAAAATTTTAATTGTAGTACCAAGTGTTCAAATTGCTTGGTTGTGCTGACGTGTGTGGTCTAATACATCGAATGTGTAGGGTAATAGAGGAGGCGAGAGAAATTGTGGAGTCGTGCTCAATTATTGTAAAAGGAAGGTGAGTGTTCTAAACTTATTTTTCAATACTAGTGTATTATTTATAAATCATTTTACACTGGTATGTTATGGTTTACTAAATTATTAAATCAAAACCATATTTCAAACAAGCAATGGTTTTGATTGTAAACCATATTTGGCAAGCAATCAATTGTTTTAAGTATTAAACCATATTTCAAGCAAGCAATGGTTTGATTGTAAACCATATTTGAAAAACAAGCAAGCAATGGTTTTGATTGTAAACCATATTTGAAAAGTAAGCAAGCAATGGTTTTAAAGTATTAAACCATATTTCAAGCAAACAATGGTTTTGATTGTAAACCATATATGAAAAGCAAGCAAGCAATGATTTTAAAGTATTAAACCATATTTCAAGCAAGTAATGGTTTTGAATTGTAAAACCATATTTCAAAGAGCAGAAGCAAGCAACGAGCAAAAATTAATACTATAAAGAACGGTATGAGAAATCTTAGTTTTAAGCAAGCATTACGGTCGGTATTCCGCATTAAATTGCGCGACTGAAGTTAGGACATAATTTCATGCATTTTAGATTTGCACAATTCGGCAAGAGCTTAGTTCATGCGTCATGGCATATTAAAGGGGACCGTGGCTTGCGTGCTAGAGTAGCACTTATGGGTGTAGCGCTAGCTATTATATGGTAGCGTAGACCAAGCTCCACCATATTTACCGGAAGGTGATGTGGGCCAAGGCCACTTCCACCTAGGTGATGTGGACCCGGGTCCTTCAAGCCACGGTTGACGAGGCTCCGTGTTTGCTGGGGTACAACAATGAAAGACTCAGGTGATTATTGATATTTATTCATAAGCATTTTTCATACTTATAGTTTGAAATCGACCACTGAAAATGCATGAAAGCGAGAAACAGAGCACACGATCGGCCCAGGACTCCCGTATTCATGGAAAGTTTTATAAACTTTTAAAGCAAGCGGTCGAAGTCCAGGCTCTCGCGTTTATGAAAGTTTTTATAAACTTTTAAAGCAAAGCAAGCAAAAAGTCATGGAAAGTTTTATAAACTTTTAAAGCAAGCGGTCGAAGCCCAGGCTCCCGCGTTTATGAAAGGTTTTATAAACTTTTAAAGCAAGCAAGCAAGCATTTTATGAAAAGTTTTTAGAAACTTTTAAAACAAAAACAAGCAAGTAGTTTCTGAAAAGTTTTAGAAACTTTTAAAGCAAGCAATGAGCATGATATGAAAGTTTTAGAAACTTTTAAAGAAAGCAAAACAAGCAAGCGGTTTTGAAAAGTTTTATAAACTTTTATAGCAAAGCAAGCAAGGTTTCTGGAAAATGTCTTGTAAATATAAGTTTTACATTTTTGAGATATTTTCAGAAAAAGCAAACATTTTATAAAGCATACACTCATTGAGTTCGTTTATCTCATTATTTTCCTGTTTTAAAAACTATTTTCCGGTACGGAGCTACCTTGTGGTATTTAGGTTATATTAAGGATCTCACGACTTCTATTATAAGTGTTGTATTAAATAACTTGTGTAAGGAAATACTTTGAATTTGTACAGTTGAGCATATGTATGTACATAGTTTTGTTTTGTGAAAATGTGATGAGCACTGAGGCTCTTTGGATGTGTGTTGGTTGCCGTATTTTTTAATAAGTGTAAAAGCGTATATACGAGGTTTGGGATATATCGTATGCAAATGTTATCTTGCGAAATTTTAAAAAATCACAAGTTTGAAAAGAAATTTTTTTATACGGGTTTTCAGCAAGCAACACGGCTTCGGTTCATAGGATTCTCTATTCGTTGGAAGTAACAGATGGGGGTGTGACAACCTATGAGTGGATTACAGCCTGATTTTAAGATGTCAAAGACTGAGAGATATACTGGCAGGGGTTGCCTTTGCGTCCACTTGAGATTGTGCACTATTGTCATGAGGGCTCATAGACTTGATGAGACTCAGATGCTTATGTTATTCCCTATTTCGCTAAGCGGTGTTGCCTAGAGTTGGTATGCTTCCTTAGATGCTTCTCGTCATCGGACTTGGGAGGATTTGACCCATGAGTTTTTGAGACATTTCACTTTCAGCACAGTGGTCGATTTCTCGAGGAGAGAGTTAGAGGCCATGAGATCAAATGTTATCTTCGTCAGCCTTCACGTGGGCAAGTGCTTGAGTTTTGGATGACATATGGTGTCATCATGCTTCTTCCTTTAGGAGATGCTTCTTAGATGATTGGAGTTAATTCATGGTAGATGCAGATGATTGGTTGATTTGATGATAATTTGATGTTGCTCGGCCTTCACTTTGAGGTATACCAGATTTCATATATGTTCATTTTGTGTAGGTTATAGACTTTTGATAGCCCATGGTCACTTTGTTGATGACGGACATTGATTTGGTGGTATGATGTTACTACATCTCATTTAGCATGGTCTCTCCTAGTTTATGGATCTAGTTCATAGTTTTGGATATCAGCATATGATTCTCAATGGTTAAACCTTAGTGAGGATTGTTTGCATCCATACTTTTAGTGGTGCAACTCTACATGATTGCTTTTGGCTTCTTGGCATTTGAGGCTACACATCAGTTGCTATTCTAGGGCATATCCCATTTTCGTTGGATTGAGACAAGTCCCTAGTGGTGTAGTTCCTCCGAGGTTGATTGTTTTCATTGACCTGATTGTTGATATGGGTGAATCATATTAGCATTTATAGCATGTTTCTCGTGTATTTATGTAACCTAAATGCTAGATTCACCCCTTATTCTCAAGTATTACACTAATCTCTCATTCGTGTGAGTTTTAGAGTCTTGAAGTAAAGCGAAGCAAGAAGAGGTAAAAGAGCAAAAGAACACGCTCACAGAAGCCTTTGCTTCACGAGGAGAAGGAACACCTTAACCTCGGGAAGAAATTCTCAAGGTGAAGAAAAGCCTCGCCAAGGCAAAGGCTGAAGAGAGAAGAGTCCAGCTTGAGTTCGCTAGGAGAAAGGGCCCTTCACTTAAGTGTCTGAAGCGAGTAAGAGCCTTCGCCAGGTGAAGGAGGAATCCTGACAAATGGAAGAGGGCCTCGGGTTCGCCAGGCAAAGGCCCACCTTGATTTCTAACACATGTCTTCGCTAAGGCGAAGGACGCTGCCAAGGCGAGAAGAGAAGGTCGGGTTTGGGACAAAAATGCCCTCCTTCTTAGCCTGCATTTAGTCATTTTCCAATGCATAAATACTTGTTTTGTAATATTTTAAGGGGAGAGAGTTTGGAGGTTGGGACATATCCCATTTTCTAGGGTTTCTCTCTAAGCTCTCATTTGCTTAGGGTTTGTAGATTTTCTTAGTTTTTAGCTAGTATTTGGAGCCAAGTTGTAAGACCCAGTTGCTAGAGGACTTCTTGTAGTGGTGGAGCACAGTTTTAGGGGACCTCTACTTCATATTTGTTGTGTATCCCTAAATCCTTCTCTATCTTTTAATCTTTCAGCTTTATGTTTTGTTTAAATATGATTTTGTTGGGTTTTGAGGCTACTATGAGTGGCTAGATTGTAACGCCCCAAAAATATATATTTTAATTATTATTTGTTTAGGGTATAAAATAAAGTAAATGGAAATTTTTTTTGGAATTTAAATCCTAAGAACGAAATATATATATATACAACCTGGAACTTACCCAAGTGTAAAGGGCAAATTTGGAATTTGTAAAATGATGACCTAAGGGCCAAAAATAGAATGAGCTTAAATGCTAATGTGAGTTAAATGAAGTGAAATAGAAGACTTAAATGTAAAAAAAAAAGAGAAATGGACTTATTTTGAAAGCCAAATAATAGGAAGCCAAACAAGACCTTAACCATTAAATGAGATTAAGACCAAATGCATCTAAGATAAGGCACATTTGTGCATTTTCGTTCTTGGAGAAAGGGAGAGAAAAGAGCTAGGGTTGAGAGAAGACCAAGGTTTTGGTTAGGAGTCTTCCCATTTATGGTTTCAGTGATCAAGAGAAGAAGAAGGAAGGCTTGGTGTTGAAGAGTCAAAATTCAAAGGTAGAAACTAAGCCTAACCCCTTTTCTCTTGTGTTTGGGTTGGGAAAACCCCAAATGTGGATAAAGGTGTTTTGTATTGGTTGTAAATGGGTTTTGGTATTGGTTTGGATTGGTTTGGAGGAGTATTTGTAAAAAGGGAAATGTTTGGTTTTCAAAGGAAATGCTGTCAAAAATTTATCAAAACCTCTGTACTTGTTTTGACTATAGATTAAGTTATAATCAACCAAATGAAGTGATTCCAATTTTTAAAGAACCATAAGAGATAGAGCTACAAATTTATAGAAGGGACCAGGAGCAAATTGCAGCACTAAGGCTCCTGAAAATGGGCTTAAAGGTGAGTTTCGAATGCTTTGGGTATCTACTGTTTTGAAGTAGTTGTAGTGTTTTGTGGCCATAAAATGAGTTTCCAGTCATCCAATTTGAGTGATTAAAAATTTTAAGGTAAACTAGACTAGGGTAATAATTTACTTGAAGGAAGTGTATGAATTTGCCAACCCCCAAAAGTCCCAGAAATCTTTCAAAGTGGTCTTTATGTGCAAATTCTGTTTTTGCAAGAGTAGTCTAGATGTTAAAGTTAAAACCGTACCAATTGGTTTATAATATGATTTTGGGTGCTTGGGGTTGGTTAGGCCTTGGTCTAAGCTAATCAAATCAATGTTTGAAGTTAATTTTGGACAACATTAGGATTGGTTTTGGTGACACGTTTTAAAGGTACTGCTGTCGAAAAAAAAAAAAAAAAAAACATGTTTTGCCCTGTTTGTGTTATGTGGTTGAGGGCCTTAGAGAAGGAATTTTAAATTGAAAATTTTAGAGATGTCATTGGATATATAAAGGACTAAAATGGAGAGTTTCATAATTTTTGAAGGCTAGTTTAGATAATTTTGGGTAATAAAGTCAGAGAGTACAAAACTTGAAAATAACTATCATTGCATGTGGTGTTGGTGGCTGTTTGAGGTTTTTGACTTAATCTTCCTTTGGGGATGGTTTAGTTGATCGAGAGTACTTTTGGAAAAGGATTATAAGGCAGGGCAAAAAATTTAGTATTTTGGTTATGTGATGGATTAAAGTTTAGGAAACTAACAACCATACCGGGCTCGTATCTTGCCCTTATTTGCTAATGAGATTAAGAATCTCTGATATTGGGCTCGAAAATCAACCTAACCAAAATCACTAGCCTTATGAATAATATTGTTCTTTAATTGTATTGGAATAAGGGCTGTGAGGAGAAAACCAGACTGAGAGTAAGGATTACGAGTTGGAATCAAGTGCAAAGCTTTTTGGTTTGTTCTACACCTTTCTCTCATTATTTCAAATCTCTATCTCCAAAATGTTTGAATTGCATGTTGAATTGTTTTAAATTGATTTGATGTGAATAAATTGTGAAATGAAACGCAAGTTGATTTAAGTTAAGAAATTTGAGAAATTGATTGATTTCGAAATGAATGACATGAAAATTGCATGAGTATTGAAATGATTTGTTTGTATGAAAATACATACTATCTTTGTATTTTCCTAAAATGATTTGGATACCCATAATAGAATGTTAGCTACATTAAATTCAAGTTAAGGATAAATTGGTATACCCGATAAAGGTCGAACAAAGCGTCTTTATTATGACATCTGGATCTGTGGCCAATGAAGCATTATCGGTAGTGTACCTCTTAAGTAGATATTTTATATATATACATACCGGCCTACAATCCAGTGGGACCATGCTGGTGATTCGTTATCCTGTGCACCGAAATCATAGGTTAAATTCGATAAGGGCTAAAATGCAAAATGATAATGAGATTGAAAAGTGCACGATTTGTGATTTGAATGATTTAGTGCATATGAAAATGCATAGCTTGAGATGACCAATGAATTGTAACTGATTTATTGAAAAAAATATATAGATACGTATTGTACTACATTGGTCATTGACAATTGTACAAAAACATTGTTTTATAAATATTGCATGTTTCGATTTAAAATGAAATGAAGAGAGAATTTCCATAGAATCACTAAGCATGAAAATGCTTAGCGTATTGTTTTTACCAATGCGCAAGTATGTCAGTGATTAACGGTGAGACCAAGATCAAGGAGCGCAGTCATCAAAGAAAGTTGCGGAGTAAAGTATACTTCATCATATGCATCCATCCTATTTTTGAACAATTGATGTTTTGTGATAAAAAGATTTTAACTCTGAAACGGTTTTGTATATTATTTTGAATGGGCATGGAATGCCTTCATTGTAAATATATTTTGGTTAAATATAAATTGTATAGGTCTATCGAAACGATTGAAAATGCTTCCGCAATTTTTGAAAAAAAAAAAACAACAAAAAAAAAAAAAAGGGGGCTTTTAAATGTCTAAATGAAATATGTTTGATAAATGAATTCGACTAGCGCCTTTGAATCTGGTTCGGACCACCAATCGGGTCGGACCGGAAAGGGGTGCTTACATAGATCTTCCTCTAGGGCTGGTTGTGGACATTGGTGTTCGGTTTATGTATTATATTGAATGATTTTGTGAATATAATCTCGTGTTGAGGTTTGTGGATGTGGTTTTAGGAATTCCCAGGTTTTTATTCAATTGTTGCTTGCTAGGTAGTGAGGTCGAGACCTAGAGCTCAAAGGGTTTCCAAAGTGACATTTGGAAGTTTACCCTTGGGACTTGATTTTCATTTCCTAATATTTCCTGATTATTAAAAGCAATTTGACTTAATCAAAAGAATACAGGAAATTAGGAATGCACAGTACTAAGATGAATTTCATTATGTGGGACATCATCTAACCTTATGTGATGATTGTATGGACCGAAAGGTGATTTATCTGAGCATAACCCAGGAAAGTTCATTGCATGGACTGAAAGGTGACTAATGGAAATTCCTAAGGACTGATTTACCTTAGAACAAGTGATTACTACCCAAATAGTGTTGTTTCATACTCTTAAAAGTCCAGGTTTTGAGCACTTTTTGCGTAGTAATAAGCCAAATTGACCTAGTTGGCACGTTGATGACCTAGCAATGCTTCTGATCAATTTTATAGCAGTTTTTGTAGTTTTCACAGGCTATAAATATTGAAGATAGGGATCCAACTCGAGCATGAAGAAATCAATTAAAACTGAGGCTACGTAGAACAAAATGAGAAGCATGCGAAGACGACAAACCCTGCAAATTTCGCAAGAGTTGCAAATTTTTGCAACCCCTATGAAAATTTCGCAGGCTGCGAACGTGTGCTTGTGTAGCCAGTAGAATTATTTTGAATCAACAACATTTATAACCTAACACCTCATACTGGCTTAGCATAACTACTATAGTACAGTGGTTCTAGGATCATCCACAAGGATGGGTTTTCTTCATGGAAATGGCTAATGCTGAAGTTACACTGGTGATTATAATTTGGATATTGGGATTGTTATAAAATAGTGGGTTTTAGTAGTTAAAATTGTGACCAAAATGATGTAAAAATAGAGAAAGAATTCCCTTTGAGTGTCAGGTCACTGGACTTGGGTTCCTAGGGATAAATGAGGGATTCTCGAGTCTTTTCCTTGCATTGGGGATAGTAACATATAGTTACCTCCCTAATCAGATTTTGGTTTAGCTATAAAACTTGACTCTCGATAACTAACCTTTGAAAATGGCATTCAATGGCCATTAATGTTCTCAGTCAGTAAAAAAACCTATCTCCTTGAGTCACCTTCCAATGGCTCATAAATGATAACTAATCAACATCACAGGATCTAACAATAAGCTTCTGTCCCGAGTCATAAAAGCTTACGCATATTAACCATTCAAAGGTGAATCGAAGGATCGAAACCTAAAGTTGAAAGAGATAACAACAATGGGAAGAGAATACTGCGTTGAAAACATGAGAGCCCTGTGTTGCAGGTTCCCTTGCCGAGTGCCACTGCTTCCAAGGAATGAGGGAGTTTAGCCACTCATCCTCTGATTTGTCATCCTCAAAGGGTGTTTGGCTAGTGAGAAAATGAGAGAAAAACGGGAGCTTGTTCGACAAGCCTCCCTAAATTGTACTGAAAGATTTTCAAGATCCATTACAAAGTGTTGTTTTGGGGATTATATACCACCAAAACCTTACAAATTACCAAAATAAACAAAAGCAATAAACTATTACAGGGACAAAATGGGAAGAAAACAACAACCGGGGAACAAAAGTCAACAAGAATTCGCGTACAAAATTTTGCAACCACTGCGAAATTTGCGGGGTTTCTTCTTCTTCTTTGCATGCTTCTCATTACATCTTACCTTCTCTGACTCACGAGTTCTAATTGATTTCTTCATGCTCGAGCTACATCCCTATCTTCAATATTTATAGCCTGTGAAAACTAAAAAAACTGCTATAAAATTGATTAGAAGCATTGTTAGGTCATCAACATGCCAACTAGGTCAATTTAGGTGATTACTAAAGTGCTCAAAACCAGGACTTTTAAAAGTATGAAACAACACTATTTGGGTGTAATTACTCTGACCGACACATTGCTAGTCCTTAAGCGATGAAGGAAGAATAAAGCAATCAAAAGCAGATAGAAATATATATATATATATATATATATATATATATATATATATATATATATATATATATATATATCTATCTAAATAGTTTGCAAATAAAATAAGGATAATGCTCAACTTTCAACAAAGAGTCACCAACATCTTACCCCGAAGCATATCGGGAAGAGTGTGTGCTAAGCATATTTAAGTGTCGAAAAGAGTGTCGACTCCCCAGAGAAACAACACGAAACCTTCCACAAGAACCTAATTGTTAACTTGATTAGCTTTCAAACCACAGTACACTTAAAAGCTGTACTTTGAACCTAGTTAACTTTCTATACATATAAAATTAACTAACCTCGATAGATGAGGCCCACGGCTTATTTTACAACTCCTTACGTTACATAGGGGTGCAATCTTTAGTCTGAAGCTCATTAAAAGTAGTAACACATTATTTGACATAGATGTACCGAAAGGAGAGAATAGGGATTAGGTGTGAGAAATTGAGGTGAGACTCGAAAGAGAGAACCTCATACAGAGTTCCTTGGGTAGACTTCAGGTATCTTCCTTAATTAGCACTTGAACATAAGCCATGAATGCACCCGATGGAAATAACCGGCCTAGTGTTATTCCTTAACGTTTTCTTCTGACTTAATCCGACCATTTGCAAATATTTTAGAGTAGATTTTAGTTTAACTTAGTTTTTCTTTTAATGAACAATCAATCACAACTAGTTTAATTCGTAAATAATTGAAATTCTCGACTAGCCGATTACTTAATCCCCACTTAAGCCATCTCTTCCCTATGGGTACGACATACTAGGTTTTTAATTTGAAAGCCACTATATTACTTGTGAACAGTGCACTTGCAGATTAGGTTGCTTTTAACCACATTTTTATATAAACGAAAACAACCAAACAATTATCCTAGTGGATTGATTTGATATAGCATCAGTTTTGGGCAGAGCATCCTTTTGAGTTTGTGACGGTTTTGTTATCATACTTCTTTGGTGGTACGTCGTTGAGACAGTTGATCTAATTGACTGTGAACTCCAATTCCTTAAGGGAGCATATCATGATACATAGACAGTCCCTAGTAGGGTACTTTCAATATAAATTATTTGTCTTCTTAGATCTGTGGATTATTATTGAGATTTTTGTTAAGTATGAGGTAGTCTTCACAATACAAACCCATGATGTTGATGTTTGGTAACCATGATTTAGATGAGAGATACCAGTCTAACTATAATCATAGTATCACTTATGAGAGAGTTTTGCATACTTATGATGATTCTGAGACAGTTGAACTTGGCACAGTAGATCAACCTAGAGGGTTGAGTTTTAGTTTAACATTATCTACATATGAGAGAGATAGATTGCCTCACTTGCTCATATTATACCTGGATGTTTTTGCATGATCTTGTGGAGATATGCTAGACCACTCCTTTATTACTTATCACTTATTGTTAGTGCCACATCTTTAGACCATTACCGTGAGGCGATTTGGTTTTAAGAGTTATTAAAGGATTGAGCAGTGACCCTAAGGAAGTTCAAACCCACCTAGAGCGGATCTTACATTATTAGAGAGTTGACCTTAGAGGGAGTTGCATCGTTAATGGACTTAGATGGAAACCAATTCTCAGAGCCAACCAACGTGGATCAACTTAAAAAGTTATATGTTTGAGACCATGGTAGCAGGATGAAGACCATCATTTCAGTTATCCATATATCTTATCACTTGTTGTTACTTATTTTTATCGTTGGCTTTCATTTGAGCCTCCACACACGTGCATTTTAGCCTATCTTTCTCTTATAGCCTTGTTTACCTGCATCAGTGGGGCCCTCTGAGTGCGTGGATGCCTCGGTTTAGGGATCTTATGAGTTATGTACACATTTACATATTCTTTACATCACCTTACCACATTCACTTCATTATTCTGCTTCATTTGTAGTTTTCTATTTCTCCACTTTCTTTCTATTTGACTTCTTGTTTTTTCTCATTCTTTCTCACTTAGATTGGTGATCTATTCATCTTACTACACAAAGGTTTTTTGTGTCGTCCCTTTACTCATTTCATTGACATTTATTCAAAGACCTTTAGTTTGAGAGACTTTTGTCATTTCATTGGAGTTTGTTTATTGTACTTAACACTTGGAGAGATATTTTTTCATTGTCATATTAGTTTGTTTCTTCTTTTTTTTTTATTCAGTCTATGTGCAAAAAATAAAAAAATAAAATGAACTGCAATGTATGTGTCGATATCAATATTCCTTGAGTATGTATATGTATTTATGAGGATCATTATTTTGAGTGTATGTATTACTTATGGGAGTTCGTTGTTTGTCTATGAATATATAGACTAAACCCTTCAATTTTTATTCCTCTACTAGACCCTTACAATTCCCCTGCAGTGGTACCAAAATTGGAGCTGGTTGTTTAAAAATTAGAAAATGATATGATGTTCTTGAAATTATAAAATGGGTTTAGTCTAAGACCACTTTGCAAGTGCACAAGTTATACAAGTAGTAAAATTAGAAGTGAGTCAGGATATCATTCCCTCGGAGATTGTGAGAATTTTGAAATCGACTACCACCCAACTGCGAAGATCAACACTATTTGCCTCCTTTTATACTTGGTTTGAAAACTAGAGGTGAAAGACAAGATCATACTATATTATATTTATCTAATTAAAATAAAATTTGAATTAAAACAAATAAAATAAAAAAATGGTAGATCGAGTTCTCTACTGAAATGAACAGCGATAAAGAGGCTATTTGTGAAATTGCCAATTTCTACATTATAATCCATTGATTTTCTCTATCCTGATTTTAGATCTGGATTTGTCAAAGATGCCTAATAAAGCAGCTTGGATTTCTCCATTAATTCACTAGTTAGAGGTCCCTGTTTCTTTCAAAGACATGGATCTAATCAGTTACTTGTATTCAGAACACTCTTTAGAAGATCTAGGTATTTTTCTTTTTCAATACTTCATACTCATTTCTTAAGACTGCAAATTTCTTGCTTCCCAAGACAGGGTCATTGCAAAACCTCTACAAAATGGTTGATGACTCTTCCTTTAGATCTAATGGATTTTTCCCTTTCCTTGATTAGATCTCAGCTAACACAGGATCAAGATCTTTCCATCAGATTAAGGTAAAATATCTTATTATTTAAATTGATAAATAATCCCCTTGACTTGACGATGAGTGAATTGGAAATTTATCAAAGTGAACTCTCGAGGCTCTTTTGGATTTCTTCAATAGTAGTCTAACATACTCACAAATTGAAGGTTCCAAGCTCTTAGGAATCTCCATCTCTATGTCACTCAGAGGGCCTCTTGGAAATCAGAGCAGGATACAGTCCTTGAAAGGGTATTCGATACTAATATTGGGAACAATTCAATTCATAAACAACATCAACCAAATAAATCCAAATCCAGGAAATTTCCTCTAATTTATGCAGAAAAGACTATAACTAACAACATATCCATTCCAGTGGAAGCTGCGCTTCTCAAATACTGAATCAGAATCGACAATGGAGTATTGATCAAGCATATCCACTGTAACTGTAATAAACTGAAAAGAAACGAATTCCAGAAATTGTCTAGACTTCATTAATTCCAAGCAGTAATTGGAAAGAGATGAAATATTGGATCCAGCCTTACAATTCCAAAATGAATTCTTGGTCGGATCAAAAAAAAAATCAAAACAATTCTAACTAATATATTCTAAAAATGTACAAGTGAGTCTTTTTCAATCCCTCAAGGATCTAGGTTCGGAAGAATTTGCTTTCTCTGTATGAGTCGTATTTATACACTTCCCGAAAATTGGGCTGATTTGAAAGCTTAGTGAATTTCCTTAATTCAATGGCCCAGCTCACTGTTCAGATCGCGACTTAAAAGAGCTTGTCATGACTGAGTTGCAGTTATGAGCTTGCTAAGTCTGTCGTGACTTCAATTACTTGTCGTAACCTTCTTTGTTTTGTTTTTATCTATATGAAGTCGCGACCTATTGTCTTTTGTCACAACACTGTTCTTTGCAGCCTCGTCATTTGGCTATTGCGACCCAGTTTCTTTGTCGCGACTTAAGTTGTTGCCTATCATGATTCTTGTATCGCTACTAAGTTTTTCGATTGCGACATGAGTTTCACCCTAGAGTTCTTAACTCTCTGGAATCTTTGTCGCGACATAAATTTCTTTATCGTGACTAACATTTGGCTTCACCTCTTTTGTTTCTTCAAGTGTGTGTTGCAACTTGAAATCCTTGTTGTCTTCTTTTACTTAGCATTTTTTTTTCTGACAATCATCATTTTTCAGTCACGACTTGGATTGTTGTGTCGTGACCAAGCTCAGTTGTCAATAGTTATGATTCTTATTGCAACAACTTTTTATGGTCTCCAAGTATTTGTGTCGTGACCTCAATTTCATGTCACGACCTGGTTGTCCTTTCCTTCTTGAGTTATGTCCGTCTTCTAGTTTTCATGTCGCGACACAATTTTTGTTGCCAGCCACTTTGATTCCTAGTCATCGCTTCCCTTTTATGTTGTGACTTCATTTGTTTGTCTTCTGCCTTCATTCAGATTGTGACTCAAAACTGCTGATCTGTTTAGTTCCTCATCGCGACATGCAATTTAGGTCACGACCAGGTCGTTTCTTTTCTTGCTGCACTTTCTATTGCAACCTAAAAGGTAGGTCGCGACCCGGTATATGTTTACTTCCCTTCTCCTGACCTCATTTCGATTTACAAGCGTTTTTATTCAATTCAACTTCTATTTCTGGTTGCGACCTAGAAAGTATTTCGTGATTGGGTGGTTGCCCTTCTCACCTTTGCTCTTATCGCAGTTGCTCAAACTTAGTTGCAACATGCCTTAAGCTGTTCGGCTTCATTTCATGTCAGCGGCAGCTGAAATCTTCACCAACCTCGATTGGTGTCTTCGAAACATATTTTGTCGCAGCATCAAATTTCTTAGTAGAGACTTTGTCGAGTTCATTCTTACTTGATCATTCCTATTAAGTGACATCAATTATACATTTGCGACCTAGCTGCTTTGACCATATATAACTTTTTCTCCTCTGAGTCCTTGCTGGAATTTCCATTTCTTCTATAAACATCTGCAAAATATAAATTTGGTAAATTCTCCATATTTCTGCATAAAAATGAGCAATTATATTGTAACACAAATCAGAAAAATGGATTAAAAATCAATGAGTTTTTTTTACTCATCATTTTTATGTGAGCTTCTCGAGATTCCAGTATCTTGTGCTTGAGTATGTATATATCACATGAAGATCATTGTTTTGAGTGTATGTATTACTTATGGGAGTTCATATGTGAGCTTCCTGAGATCCTAGTATCTTGTGCTTGAGTATGTATAGTGATTTATGAGGACCATTGTTTTGAGTGTATGTATTACTAGTGAGAGTTCGTATGTGAGCTTCCTGAGATCCAAATATCATGTGCTTACTTTGAGATTTTATTAGCAGTATGTGAGATGAATGATCCTCTCCTAGGGGCTCCAAGTCAGTGTCATATTCATTATCCTATTTTATCGACGACATATCTTCCTATGCAGTGATTTGGGTAGATTCATCATATCATCATCAATATCTTTTTTTCCCCTACTGTTATCTATCTTCTTGACTTCATACCTCTTATTTTCACATTTATCACCTTCATATGTTTATTGATTTTAAGTCTTATGTTTCACTCTACACCTTGTCATCGTACCTATCTCACCACATGTTACACTTTTTGCATCACATCATTATCATCGGTGCTTCCATTGGATTTCCTTGTGTCCATGGCTCATGAGACTTCTTATGCATATGGAATTCTACACACGAGGGCATGAGGTTGATCATTAGGTATTTGAGCCTAGTTTCCTTTCATTTCTTTTACCTTATCACCCTAAGCCTACATTACGGTATGTGTCATAAGACCACCTTGAGGCCATGAGATTTGACCTTTTATTTAACAACATTTACTTGGCTAGGCATATGAGACTTGATTGATATCTAGACATTGTCATGTTGATTTTTCTAGGAGATGCCTTACTAGTGTTTGGATTCATTTCTAGTTACGGTTCTAGATTACATGAGGTTGCATTTCTTTATTAATGGATGCTTGGATTTAAATTGATTTCTTGACACTATGGAGCATTCAATGCCATATTGGGGCAAACCCCCTATCTATTGGGATCATTTGGAGTTTGTTGTGCATATAGTCCTTGCCAAGATTTTGAGCCATGTTTTGATATGTTGGGGTTTCATCACATTTCAATTAGATGACATACATGTCATAGTTGGGCATACCCCTTATCCGTCAAGATCATATGGAGTTTGTTTGTGCATATAGTCCTTATTGAGATAATGAGTCATGTGATGTTTTTAGGTTTCATCATGTTTTTATTGGATGTCATACTAGGGCATACCCCCTACCCCTAGTTAGCGAGATCATATGGAGTTTGTTAGTTTGTGTAGGCAGTCCTTATCGAGAGGATGAGCCTTATTATGGCATGCTCTTTTATTTCAACATGTTTCTATTGGATGCCATACTGGGCATACCTCATAGTTATCGGGACCATCTGGAGGTGGTTGGTTAGTGTAGATAGTTTTCATCGAGAGAATGAGTCTCATAATGAAATTTCAAGCATATGTTATCCTAGAGCATATTTCCCTTTTTTGGTCATTTTCTTTGGAGATGTGTAGATGGTTTTACTGAGGATGAGCTTCATTGTGACATTTTTGCTCTAGTATTGTTTATTCAGTGGATCTTTATTGAGCCATGCGAGTTGAAAAACATTTCTTAGGTTCTATTTTTTTCATCCATTGTTGGCGTTGTTGTGGGACCCTCTATTTTTTTTATTTCAAGATTTCATAGTCAGATTCCACATATGTTTCTAGCACGACTTTTAAGCCAATAAGAGGAGTTATTCATTTTGGACGTTGAGTTCTTATTGGGTCTTCATGATAGATACACATGCTTATACTATTTTTGATGATATGGATGGTTCGCCTTTTGAGCATAATGTTGATTGCCTAGAGCCACTTTGGATATCCACTCGATGTGATGCCCCACTTACCATACTGGGGTATATCCCCCTATTTTGTTGATGAGATGTTTTGCATTTTTTGGTAGTTACTTGGTGGTTCTTATTTCATTGGGAGATCCCTTTGACATTGATAGCGGTGCTTTTGAGATACATAGAGCCATACTTATATTATTCAACCTTTGACATATCTATCCTCATAGATTTCCTGCGTTCAGACTTCGCCTTTGCTTTCTAGATTTCAAGTGTTCAAACTTCGCCTTTACTCATTCATTTTGGATCAGGCATTCAGACTTCGCCTTTGCCTTCGTCTTTTGCATTTAGGTGTTCATACTTCACCTTCATATGGATAAGATGTTCAGACTTCATCTGCATCACTTTTGCTAACATTGAAATTGAGACGTTCAGACTTCGTCTTTTGCAGATTAGGCGTTCAGACTTCACCTTCATATGGATCAGATGTTCAAACTTCATCTCCATCACTTTTGCTAGCACCGTAGTTTAGACATTCAAACATCCAGACTTTGTCTTTTGCAGATCAGGAGTTCAGACTTCGCCTTCATATATATTAGGAGTTCAGACTTCGCCTTCTTATGGATCAGATGTTTAGACTTTATCTACATCACTTTCGTTAACACTACAGTTGAGACGTTCAGACTTGGCCTTCTGCAGATTAGGCATGTAGACTTCGCCTTTATATGGGTTAGATGTTCAAACTTCATTTGCATCGCTTCGCTAACCTTTGTGGTGAGACGTTCAGACCGTCTTCTACACTGCTCCCGGGCGTTCATATTTACCGCCTTCACATGGATCGAATTTTCGGACTTCATATGCATCACATTTCTTGCTTATCGTGGATCCGAACATTGACTTAGTCTTCCTACAGATCAAGCGTTCAAACTTCGTCTTCTGCAAATCAAGCATTCAGACTTCGCCTTCATATGGATCAGATATTCAGACTTCATCTGCATCACATTTGCTATAATCGCAGTTAGAAGTTAAGACTTTGTCTTACTGCAAATTAGGCGTTCAGACTTCGCCTTCATATAGATTAGATGTTCAGACCACGCCTTCATATAGATCAAATGTTCAGATTTCATCTCCATCACATCTTTTACTTCGCATTTCAAACATTAGGACTTCGTCTTCTACAAATAATGTAACACCCCAAATTATACCTTGACAGTTTTATAACATGTTTTGGGTATAATAAAAGTAAATGTATATTTTTCTGGAATAAAATAATGCTAAAAAGAAAATTTCGAAAACCCGAAATTTATACGAAAGACAAGGGTAAATTGGTCATTCACCAATTTAGGACCCAAGGGTCATAATTTAAGAAGGTTAGAGGCCAAGTGGAATTAACATATATTGTAGTGCAAATAATTGGTGATGGAGGGCTAAAGTGCAAATAAAGGAAATTAACTATAAATAGGAGGTGAGAGCAAAAAATATCATCTTTGGTCTCATTTTGGAGAGCAAACGTGAAGAGGAGAGAGAAAAGAGAAGGGAAAGAGGAAGAAGAGGGAGGAGCCAAGAAAGGTAAGGATTTCTATGATTTTTGGTAAGGAAGTCTAGTTTTTGTATGGAATTAGTATGGTTTTGGGTATGGAAACTAAGATTTTTGTATGATTTGTTTGGATTGTTGTGGGTTGGTGTGAATTTGTGGACTTTTATATGAACTTCCTCCTTGAGCAAGGGTTTGAGGTGTTAGAGAGTGTGATTACTTGTTAGGAGTATGGAATCTTCCCTTTGAGAATGGATTTTAGTATGGAAGTATGGTTTTTTATGGCTTAGTATGGATTTTGTATGGACTTTGTTAGACTTTAGTATGAAACTAAGTAAGGATTTCTATGATTTTTGGGTATGGAAAGTATGGGATTAGTATGGTTTTGGGTAGTTTCCAGATTTTATTATGGAAGTATGGGTTTTTTATGGAGTAGTGTGGATTTTGTATGGACTTTGTTAGGCTTTAGTATGGAACTTACTAAGGTTTGTGTAGAACTTGTATGGAGGCTATGCTTTGGTGTAGAATTTGTATGGATTTTGAGTTTTGGTTTTATTCCTACTTTTGGGGTGATTTTGGGATTGATTATAGGATGGTTTTATGTCGTGTTTTTGGCATGTTTGGTGCCATGTTTGTGGCATGTTTTGTGGCCTCTATTGGGAAGATATTGTGGTCGGTGGACAAGGGTTGTTCCGGGATGGTTACGGGTCAAAAATTGGCGTGTACCGAAGCTGCCAAGGAGCTCTCTGGCACGTCGGTGCGTGGAAGCCATGCTATTGCATGGCTGGGCTCAAATTTGAAACCCTCGGTGCAGCGATTGCGTGGGTTTTCCATGTCTGGTGTGTACGCATCCTCGAGTGCTGTTATTCGTGGGTTTCCACTTGCAATTGCTGCCCACACACTAAAATTATCAAACTTCGGATGGCCACTTAACTTCTGGCTCGTCCAGAACTCGTTTTAAGTGTTCCGTACTCTATGGAAAGCCCATTGAGTCAAGATTCCAACCACATATACCTGTAGAGAGGACAGTAGGTGGGAACACAGCCCTTCTGAAATCTGGGTTTTCTAGAGTGTGGCGAAATAGGATTGGCTAGTCATGTGTGACCTCAACTTGAGACGGTCATAACTTTTCGTCCGAACTCCGTTGTGGATGTTCTTGGGCCTATGGAAAGCCCTTTGAGTCTAAATTCGTATCATATATAGGTTGATATTTGAATGATAGTAAATAGTTCATAAGCCTACATGATAACCATAGTTATTCTTGCATATAATGAAATAGGAAAAATGCAAAGATTCGAATAAATGATTCTACATATCGCATAGGATTTCTGGATGACCATAA
Source organism: Tetrastigma voinierianum (assembly GCA_016808115.1). NCBI lineage: Eukaryota > Viridiplantae > Streptophyta > Magnoliopsida > Vitales > Vitaceae > Tetrastigma > Tetrastigma voinierianum. Next base: position 191,127 of record JAEQBH010006559.1, on the reverse strand, counting down.
TTATTCGGAAATACGAGATATGTACTGAACCTAAAATACACATGGATTATACGCAGGGCTAATGAGGATAGATGAGCGCCCATGGGGACACGATTGTTGCGACATAGAGTTTACAGAGATATCGAGAGTTTGGATTTTGATCGATGACATAGATCCGTTTGGATCATTACATGGCATAGGTCAGCATCGTACGGTGATGATTGAATATATCTTTTTTACGTTTAGGTCACATATTATATGGCATAGGTTACTGTCTCGTACAGTGATGATACCTTCGGGTATACACGGATAGAGATCACTGTCTCGTACAGTGATAGTACCTTTGAGTAGATACAGTTATTTCTCGTATTCACTTCTACGGTATTTGCAGACAGGAAACCTAAACATGCACATGAAAGGTATAGAATATATAACATGATATGAGAAGCATAACCTTTGCTATACGATGATAGTATGACAATTATCTGAAGTAAAGTAGCGTGTCAATGACACGAAATGTGCTCATGATAGATAAAGTATATGAAAAATATGAAGTACAGTATATAAGAAAACACGTTATATGAAAATCATAGGAAAGTAGAGGGCATGAAAATTTCAAGATGAAAATATAGGGAAGTACAAGAATATAGATGAAAAGTATATGAAAAAATATCTGAAATTACATATGAAATCCTACTAATTAACTCTTGAATAATGAAAACAGGGACAAGATTCCCTCTCGAATGTTGTGAATGGCAATTCTACTTAGTCAAAGTGAATCCCACATCGTTAAATGTGAAATCACCATTCCTTTCTTGAATGACGAACGAGGACGAGATTCCCTCTCGTGAATATGGAAAAAAGAAAGTGGATCTGTCAATTCTATAGTCAAAGTGACTCATACTATTAAATGTGAAAGCACATTGCTGCGAATGACAAAACGGGACGAGATTCCCTCTTGAATGCATGCGAGCAGATAATCAATTAAATCAAAGTGAATCATACCGTTAAATGTAAATCACGTAGCTGCGGGCTGACAAGCAGGGGCCACAGGAGGGTTCCCTCTCAAATCTATCTATCAAGATACACATGATAGTCGGGTGAAATACAATGCAAAGTACATGTGATACAAGATCGTATAAGAAAGTATATAATGGTACACGAAAAGTATATGAACAAGTACGATTACATAAATGAAAGTAATATGAAAAGTATAGCAGAGCGGTGTATGAGCCACGGTACATGAACAGTACATGATAACAGTACATGAAAATAAAACATAATAAATGGTATAGTATATAACCATGAAAGTAATATATGTATACGACTATGACATGCACAGAATAGGATATGTAATATGAACCATTAGAAAGATAATAGATCAAATGATAAGTACTAAGAATAAAGAAATAAATGATATGAAGGGTTATATGTGTCAAGCGTCATATGATAGAAATTGTATGTTATATGAAAATGATAAGATAAGCGTGTGCATTGAGGCAGTCATAGTTGGCCAGTGTCCTGTATATGTTCCCACTTGGCGCGTAAAGCTTAGCACATGGGTTTTAATCAGGTGTGGTACAAAGCAAAGACGAGGATAGAGGGGACGGGACATCGCATCACGAGCATGCTGACTCGGAGACATGTATACCGCCAGCCTTCCGCAATCTCTGTATTTTTGGAATAGGTATAAGCTTTGTATATTGAGAAGTAATGGGATTTCGGTGTATGGGAGCGTAAAATCACCACTATGGTGGTATGTATAATGTATATGTAAAAAGAATTTTTTGTTACATTTGAGAAATTGTGCGCATGAATGAGAAAATAGTACATGTGTCGGCTACGAGAAAGAAAACGTTAAGGTCCCAGTTTGTAAAGTGCTTGACACCCTTGCTTGACACGCCATCGGGTGCAGGTTTGGGGCGTCGCGAATGGGGCACTCGAGCTTATGCCACACAGCCACATGAATAAAGGCATTTGAGCTTAAGCCTTTGTGTTTCCTCATTTCAGACCAATTTACGTAATAATACGCACCATAGTTTAGACTCTTAGATTTCATCTTCATTAGAGATATTGCTACTAGTACTCGCGGTCGATAGCACTGCCCACTTTGATCACATGGCTTCTTTCGATTGTCTTACTTTCCACTTACTAGCTCATGAGTTCATTAGGAGTCTACATCTGACCATTATGGGAGAACTTAAATCAAAGCATCTGTTTGCCTTTGACATTCCCGCTATTGAAACTTTACCATTTTTATTTTGGCGTTCGTGTTTTTATGTCGACCCTTGATGGGTGTCGATCGCTACTCTGATGCACATGACCATTCTAGCACCCATGTGGCGAGCTTCGCGCGATTTGATGATCTTGGGGAGAGCTGGGATCTATCATGGCAGGGAAGCGACTCGACCCTGAGAGGTACCCGCTTTTTCGAGGTGGGTTCGCTTGACTTTCTTTTAGTTAGATTTATTTATTTATTATTATTGATGTGCTAATATTTTATTAATTGTCTTGTATATCTATTTAATTTATTGTTTTACCTTTAATTAGTCATTTAAATATATTATTATTGTTTTATTTTCCTTATGAGGATATTATTTTTATTTTTAATTAGTTGGACATTTACTTCTACTAAATATTTTAATTCATTTACTTAATTTAATGAACCATCACCCACTCTTAATTTATTCTGATTCTAAATTTCAAATTTTCAAATTTTTCAATTTCATTTTCAAGTTTCTAATTTCAAGAGTACAAATTCTTAATTCAAGAATTCAAGTCCCTCAATTTCTAATTTCAAATTTTTTAGTTTCCCAAAATTAAAAATCTCAAGTGCCGAATTTTAAAATTAACTTCGCTAATTTCTAATTTTAAAATTTCAAGTTTTAATTTCAAAATCCAAGTATTTCAATTTCTATTTCAATTTTTGCCAGGAGTTTCCCATTCAAAAATCAAATGCCTTAATTTCAGAAATTCAACACCCAATTTCTAATTTCAAAATCACAAAGTTTCCAATTTAAAATCGTACTCTAATTTCAAATTCAACTTGTTCCATTCAATTTTCAGATTACCCAATTTCAAAATTACAAAAATTTCCAATTTCAAAATTTAAGTGCCATAATTTCAAAATTCATATTCCCCTAATCTCTAATTTCAAATTTTCAAGTTTCCAATTTCAAAATTACAATTCCATAATTTCAAATTTCAAGTGTCATAATTTGAGAATTCAAGTCTCCCCAATCTCCCGAATTTCAAATTTCTAAATTCAAAATCTCAAATTTATAAAATTCAAGTTCTTAATTTCAAAATTCAATTTCCAAAATCTCTATTCAAAATTCTCAAACTTCAATTTCATTTTAAAATTCTCAATTTTCAAACTTCAAAATTTCAATTTTAAATCAGTTTTCAAAAATTTGAATTACATGATTAATTATATAATTCCTATAAAATGAAATCTTGTGAGTTAATTTGTGTAACAAATAAATGAGGTTGGATAAGAGACCCGACTTGTATTTAAATATATGTCGTTTTAATAAATAATTTGACCTCTAATCTATAATCAATTTCACATTGACTATGAATATTTTGTATTTTGTTATTGTACTAACATTGTTTCCTAATTGATAGTGCTTCTGATATGCTATCTAAGTACACATTTTTCTCATTTAACATTATTTGATTATTTATTTATATATGTCTTTCATACCTTTCTATTGTTATTCTTTATCTTGATGTCGTTAGTTGATTGGTCGAGTCGTATTTTATTAGTTTATTTAAGTAGGGCGACTTTAGGGGCTTAGAGGGTGTTATGCTTCCATCATTACATTTCCGATAAATAACTTGATCCCCAAGCTTAGACTCAATTTTTCCCTAAACACGCATTTCTTATCGAGTAGCGTTTAAGGTTTCTTTCTTATTATTTTCTCTTTAAAAAGTGGCAACTCAAAACATTTTTAAAATGATTTTTCAAAAATATAAACGAATCTATATTTTTAAAAGTGGGAAAAGCATAATAGCAAAAATGGGATCCACAACATAATATTATTAATATTTCTTGTAGTTAATGTTTTAGTTTAAGTAAATGATATGCAAAACATCATATGATGTAATTTATATGTTATTTTTTTCAATTTTTAAGAAATCATTGTATTGGTAAATTAAAATCTTAATGTTTATTATCTAACTCCAACCAATAATCTTCAATTTCAATATAAATGAAAATAATAAAATGTAGTATTATATTATTGTCAAAAAATAATTTTAATAAAAATTAAATTATTTTAAATTTATTTTATTTTAAGAAAAATTTATAACTATTTAAAATTAATTAATACTATAAAAATGTGAATATATTAAAATCATTTACTATATCTTGAAAATAATTCCAAAATTAATAAGTAATAAATAATAAAGAAATAAATATATCTTGAAAATAAGAATTTACATTATACAAAGAATAATAAATTAAAATAATTATCATTTAGTATTATAATAGCAAAATAATAGAAAAAATAATATTATAATGAGTGAAATATAATGGGGCCGTGTTTACTAAAATATAGGGTAAATGTCTATATTAGAGATTTGGTGTGAATCTCCAAATATGGGGATACTAACATTCCACATCTCTATTGCAAAATAAAAGAAATATGAGGGAACTGACAGATTATTGAGTTTTTGTCCCTACATGAAATATTTATGAGATGGTAAAAATAAAAAGTATTATTGGAGATGCTCATAAGAAACCTAGTAGACACCTTCATCTGTTGAAGGGACTTATCCTTCCTATATTAGTAGGATATTAATCACACTTTGAGTCTAAGGTATTCATGGTTTGATTTTGGACTCTCTAAAAAGACCTTATACTAAATTGAATATTGTCACATTTATTGAGTATAGCCTTACAGTATCTTTAACCCATTTAGAACTTTGAGTGGACATTTAAGAAACCTCCATTTGAACAAAGTACTAACGACAATATTCATTCATATCTATAGAGAGAAAGGTTGCCTCTTTTCATAGTGCTCCTACCAAGTTTGTTAGGTACATTGGGTTTGGGGACATCACTTTTTTGAATGATTTCACCTTACCCACGCACAGACTAACTACAGATTTTACTCTGATACTAGTTGTTAAAAACTAAATGGACCTATTCATCTCCATATTAATCTACGATATTAATTCTCTCATAGATAAGCGTGAGGATTTTTATTAAAATGAAGGATTGAGGGTTAAATTTTGGTTTTGCATAAACGTTTTAAACGTTTAGGGTGCGTTTGTAATAACTTATTTATAACTTATTTGAGCTTATATTTGATAAAAATTATACGTGTTTGTAAGAACTTTTGAAAAGAACTTATGACTCCCAACACCCACCCTCCTTTTAGCTTATTTCAATAAGCTTCATATAAAAGCTTATAAAAAAAAAAGCTTATATGAATGCTTAAGATTATTGTTTGTCATCTTATTGGCAAAACCTCATTCTATGAAAAATAATGAAATAAATAACTTTTAAAAATTATGTAAAATAGTTAAATTTTAAAAAATTATGTGAAAAATTAGGGAAAAAAAAATACAAAGAAATGATGAAAAAGGCAAAAACAAAATTTGAAAATATGTAAAAATAGGTAAACTTTTTGTAAAAATTAGGGAAAATTTCAAAAAAATAATGAAAAAATAGAAAACAACATGTGAATGATGATACTAGAGATTTCAATAAGCTTCATTAGCTATTTTTTATACTATATATTACATGAGAATGATAAATGTTTTCAGTATATTGTGAATATTCACTTTATTTTTAATTTTGATAATGGTTTCAGCAAATATATATATATATATATATATATATATATATATATATATATATATATATATATATATATATATATATATATATATAAAATATTATTTTTAGTTTTTTAATTTTTAGAAATTACTCAACAGTGTTATCAAAATATTACAAATTTATAACTTTGTGTTCTTGATAAATCTTTTGTGTAATTTAGTTATTATAATGTTACCATTTTAGCAAGCGTAGCTGTAATAAAATAATGCATAAAATCTTTTTTAATTTTATCAGCCAGCAACATCATATTTTATTAGACAAATCTTTATGATATAAACTTCTTATCAACCAGTTCTTATAAAATAAATATTTAATTAAAATTTGTTCAAACATTGGAAATAAACCATTTTTGAGAGGACCTGCCAAGTCTGACTCTATATGGACTCCCTTTGACAGATCAATGGGCTTCTTAGCCTGGGCCTGGGCTTTAGGACTTCGGTCCTAAATGAGATGATCCACTCTCTCTTTCTTGTTCTATGTCAGTCATATGGGGTATAACTATTGGTTCACTTTTATAACATACGAATGGGCATCTAAAAATGAAAAAACAAAATCAATGTATGCACCAAAAAATAAATACTTTAAAATACAATAGAAGTGGATAACTCCATGATTTGTAAGTCTATATTAGATTTTGGAATTTTATCCAGGCCTCTTACCTCATGTCACACTATTTTTAATAACCTTGATCCAAGGTTAATCAAATAATCACTGAAATTAAAGGGAACCCAAATCAATGATCATTCTCCAATCTAAGATTAGACCAACTAAATTATCTCTTGGGGTTTTTTTTTTTCATTATTAAGATATGCTTGTAATTATTAAGTAATAAAGATTACGTAAGAACCATCTCTAACGGATTAATTTAAGTATTTACTATCATAATGAACACGTGACATGTTCTTATAAAACCAACCTACCAAAATTTAGGTATCAAACAATAATAAATACGATTATTAAATATTTGTTATTTGTAATGAGCTAGCATGTGAAACCCTAATCAAAGATTAAATGGAACATTCAAATATGTTCCTTATTGAAGGGAGTGGCTTTCTGATTAAGAACTTTAAAGAAAAAAGGTTTGGTGTTATGCCTTCAAGGATTAAAATATTAGAAGCAGCCTTGTTGACCATATCATCATAATAGTCGACATCAAAAGCAATCTCTGTGATATCATTGATTGTTCGAAATTCGATATTATATCGGTTGAAGCTATATATATCAACGATAAATTTTGATTTTTCTACCGATTTTCATAGAAAATTTGCAAAAAAGATAAAAAAAATAAAAAAACATTGTTTTACAACGGCTCGACCATCAGTATTCCAAAGCTTCACCTTGTACAAATAGATGTTTTTTAAAGGGGTAGACGAGATTCATCAAAGAGAAGATGAAAAAGGAAGCAAAAAAGGAAGAAAAGAAAGAAAAAAGTCAGTTGGGAGAAAAAAAGATAAGAAGATGGGAGAGAAGCAGTCAATAGTACTGCACTAGAGAGAAGACTTCAAAAAAATATATTGACTTCTAGGGTTTAAGAGAAATTAACGAAGGAGGTTTGTTTGTGAAATATGGATGACTGAGATTAAATATTTTAAAAGAAGATAATAGGCTAAAAATAAATGGGCTAAAAGGCCCAAATATTTTTTTTTGAAAAGAAAATGGCTCAAATAATATTAAAAAATTAGATTAGTTATTTTTTATAATTTCAATTTATTTATCCATTAGTGTTTTACAGTATAATATTTGTTTAAAACAAATTAAGAAAGCTATAATTTTCCCATTTATATATAAAAATTTGAATTCTTGCCAGTAATTTAAATATGAAGTAATATTAACAAGCTATTATTAAAAGCCTATTAACACTAAAAACCATTTATTTTATGTGGTGTTTAAGATTATTTTTTGTGTAAATAATATTACTTAATATCAATAAATTATTTTTAGCTATAATAAAAAATTTAAAATCTCTTTTATTTAGCAAAAAACATGAATTTAAGTAGAACTAAAAATAAAAACCGAAACAAATTTTTTTATTTAAATACCATTGCAAAGTAATCTCTATTGTCTTTAAGAAATGTATTTTTATTTATTTATGTAATTTTTACATTTTTAAAGTATTTTTGTTAATTTTTATTTTAACGATATTTATGTAAAAATATCTATCAATATATTCGATCGATACCGATATTTTGATCCTTGTGTGACTTCATAAATTCTAATGTACTAAGAGACAATTATAGAGGTTTAAAATGATTGCGACCTCTGACCACAGCCCTTCCACAAGTGTTATTTAATTGGAACCGCACACTATCGCGAAAATGGATAATTAATAATAAAGCTGAGGTATAAATGATTCTTGATACTTGTGAATGGCCATACGTTCAGATGAATAATAATTATTACGGTATTAATAGTATAACGCTATATATATGAGTTTCTGGAAGAATGAAAATCTGAGTTTTCTTCTTAAAAATTATCTCTTTATCTGTCTCTCTTAACATCTTTCAGGCAAGTTATCGGCCTAGCTAGAGCAAATCCACTGAAAGTGAGAGAAAATTTCAGGCTCAGGGCTGAGCCTCAGATGATATTAAAATCATAAAACAAGAAGAAAAGGTACATTTCAATTTCATAGTACGAATTTTTTTTGTTTCGTGATTTCTTCAATTTCCTCGTGAAATAAAGTCAAGCTTGAACTCGCTGTAAAACTAAACAACTAAGTATTCGCTCGACGCCAATACGAAAAAGAATTTATTTTCTTCAACATGGCTCAAGCTCAGGTTTCATTGAATGTTCGCTTCCTAAGCCAGCAAAGAAAATGTCCAATATCACCAAACTCGACTTGTTCTCGATACTGGCAAGAATTATTTATCTGGATCTGAGTTAACCACTCTGGATGCATTTAATCTATGCTGTAAAACAAGAATCTAGCAGGAAATACGCATCCCCGCATGATCACGCTGGGCGTCTTATTATTCTTCACCATCATATTGATGAAGGCCCTAAAAGTGAACATCTAAACTGGCCAAGGATCCATGATCCTCCGGGACGAAGTTTGAAAGAACCATATGATCATCAAAAAGACCGAATTCTCCTAGGCATTCGTGCTATGATTGGCTTCATTTATTTATCATTAAGCAAGATTTCAAGTTAGTTAAAGACTGTTAACCCAAAATTCCTTTGTTAAAATTAGTTCTTATTTGAAATTATGTGGAGAAGAGATATGAGGACATAAGCCAGAAAACATACACCACTTTTCACACCCCAATGCAGCCCACAGTAATATAGAGAGCGTCATTTTACCAAATATTTGAATTAATTGCATGTCTCTTGTAGCTGCAGACAATGAACTCGTTACCGAAACCACCAATCTCGCCCTATCGATCTATACCATCATCGGGCTAATGCTACAATTGCCACAGACGCATGCAAGGCGGATATTGCACGCGCCGAGGTCGTGTATCGTGGAATAGAGAATTTTAGAACAGGGTAATTATAATCGCCCAAACAAGAACAATACCTCCAATAACCAGGCTGAATCGCTCGTAAAAAATTATTCTGAAAGAACAAATATAAGGTCAGTGGTTCAGACTTTGATATAGGTAACGGGAACGAAAGGTCACCGTCTCACTGCCGTGACGCCGCCATTTGTCGACTTATCGCTTCCATGAAAGTAGCATAAGCAAATTGGTTAAATTTATCACTTTAAAAGACACGGTGGATCCTGGCGATCATTTCTTTGATAGCGATGATGGCAACAATTGTTATTTTGATGTTTAATTTGAAGATCCATGGGAAAATTGACCATTTGATTGGGGATGGTAAATGTGTGCTATGATTGCATATGATTATCCTTTACTTTTTTTTATGTTATTTTCTTCATACTGCTTTTCCATACGCTTTATAATGTAAACTTTGGATTTTCTATTTGAATTTAGTTTTTTTATTTTGAAGAGAGGGAGATTCCTCCTTTACAATTGATCAATTATATGTCATCTGTTGGTGATGCATGTCTTGGGTTGACTGTAAGTACAAACTCACACGCATCTGCGCAGATAAGAAATATTTTTCAAACTTCACATTAGCTCAACACTTTAAAGCTCCAGTAATATCTTGAATCCCGTTAACCTGATTAAAGGTTCCGGCAAAGCCACTATTATTCTACCTAAAGGCACTAAATTACAAATTGAGAATACCCTTATTCTCTAATAAATCTTAGGTGGTAAAGTCTAGATTTCAATGAAGATATTCTCCTTAGAATGGGATATCATATTGAAACTATGAATCATCAAAAGTGCAAATGAGTATTTACTTCATTATTTATTATTTCAAATATTCGAACAATTGCCTTCTTTATCTTCAGGTTATATTAGACAACCAATATCATTGAATTCTTATGCTGTTTCAAGAACCAGAAGTTCAATGACTCAATGCATTTTTACTTTGGCATGAACGATTTGGGTATCCTTGAATTTTCATGATGCACTGTAGAGAGAGTTCAAAATTTAATAAGATTCATTAACAAGGCATTAAATTTAGAACCGATAGTATACTTTGTGGATGCTTGTTTCAAAGGCAAATTAATTATTATACCATCTTTTACAAAGGTCACATTTGAATCCTTCTCGCTTCTAACTGTATTCAAGGGATTTGTGGCTTGGCCCACCCACCCAGTGACCTCGTAGTTTATGGGAGCACCGATGCACCACCAATGGTCTCCATGCATGTCTTTCTTAGTAGAAATGCTGCCTGCCAGATTATTGGCTCAAATAATTCGACTGCATAATGACACTTTAGATCACCCTATCAAGACAATCGTCTTCTTTGAGGGCGCAGAATTCTCATCTCAAACACCTGGATTATTGCATGTCTGGCTTAGTATGATGAAACGAATATCCTATTGCTCATGTCTTATTCTCGTAACAGGTTGGCTAAATCTTTATCAAACGCCCGCACTGATTGCTAGATCATTACTTTTGAAATCCAAATTTCCTCATCGGCATTGAGGATTATGTTATTATACATGCCAGAATTAATTGGCTCGTCCCACGACCATGATTTATCATTATGGTTACAAAGCCTATCAACCTAATATTTATCTGGAGTTTTTGGTTGCGCTGCTATGTTCCAATTATCTTCTCACACATCAACCTAAGTAGTCCTCAACGCCCTCTTGGTATTTATGTTATTAATATGCATTCATTATAAATTATATCGAGCCTTCTACGGGGGAAGTTTTTAGTTGCTCATTGTGGTATTGTCACTTTGATGAAAATATTTTCCGCCATAGGGGGAGAAGCTAATTCTGTAAGAATGGCAGAAATTACATGGAACGAGTCATCTTTATCTCTACCTTGATTCTCATACAGCCAATCGAACTAGAAGTTCACAAAATAATCATTTACATGGTCTTATGAATGATCAGTCAGATGTTTTACTTTATCTCAACAATATGGTAATGATGATATCCCTGGTATGCAAAGATAAACATGGCATGAGTCATCTTTATCTCACCTGATCCCTTGTACAGCTAAATTTTGAACTAGAAGTTCATAAAATACCCATTTACAAGGTCTTGCGAATCAATTGAGCTCATGTTGGTTGATTCAACAAAAGTTACAAAATCATATCCCACGCAAATATCCCAACGAGGATTGAAACCTGGAATAGAAAGGTCATAAAGCAAAGACATGACAATGAACCTAAGCCACGATTAAAAACGTGAAGACTCATGGGCCAAAGATAGCAATTCCCAGAAAAAGTGCAATAGGTTGATGAACAAGTAGCCTATGAGATAGAATTCAAATAAAGAGTTATCTTTAATGATGTACCGGCATACAATAATGAAGAAATCTCTATCAATTATATACATATAAGAATAATGATTTGGAAATACTACCCATATAAATAATGCTTTTCTTTCTAAAGAAGAGTATTATCAGTAAGAAATGATGAAGACTAAGAGTCAAAGAAATGTGAATGAATGTCAACATCAAAAAATGATTGGTTAAAATGAAAAGAAATAATTAAAATGTAATTAAGATCATTGGCTAACGAAGTATTTGACCGCTTGTTCAAACACCCTACAAATATAATTAGAGTTGATATCGAGGGTTTTGTAATAAAGCGAAATGAGAATAGAATGTTGAGATATAAAGCACGCTTTGCCCAAGCTACAAAGACCTAGAATTGACTATGAGAAGACATATTTCTTCAGAATGACGTAATTACATTCCTGATATTTACTAAGTTAGTAACTAGTAAGGATCGTGGATATGCGTCTCGATGGATGTAGTCACAACATATTTATATGGATCTCTATAGCGCGCATAGGTAGAGAAATTTTAAGGATCTATGTCGTCTCACAATGAATTCAAACCACTCGAGTATGTATTCAATCAAGTTGCAAAGATCTTTATATGGATTAAAATAAATCGTCGAATGTATAATCAAGCAGCTTCAATATTTACTTATGAAGAAGGATATGAATAATTCAATTTGTCCATGTGTTTTATTAAGAAAACAGAAAATGGATTGCAATAATAAAGATATGTAGATGATTTAATGGATTGGGACTCTTGAAGAGCTCATCAAAACAACTAATCATTTAAAGAAGGAATGATGTAGGATTCTTTTGGAAATAAAGATATTGTCTCGTCATAGATCACATTGTTTGAATGGTATTGATTCATCAATCATTATATACATAAAAGTCTTGAAGCGCTTTATATGGATAAATCACACCCCTAGTTCCCATGGTTAGGTCACTTGAAGTAACTAAAGACTATTTCAGCCTCAAGGAAGAAAAAATGAAGAGTTACTTGGTCCTAGAACTATATCTTAGTAATCAGCACCAATGCATCTTGCAAATATATTTGAATTATATTATTTCAATAATTGCGAAGATAATAACCTAACCTGGAATCTAAAAGGAACTCGAATGTGAATCAAACATACATGAGACATTTTTTGTGGGACAGTGACATGGGGATTTATTATTATTCTTCAAATGCCAATGGAACCATTAATCACTTGGCCATAGATGCGTAGATATCTTTGGACCCCTACAAAGCTCAATCACAAATAATAGGATATATAATACTTTATGGAACACTAAATATTCTCGTAGTTTAACAAATAATGGTAGCTAATTCTTCTAACTATTCGTAAATACTTGCAATGCATGAAGGTAGAATGTTTTATTGAGATCAATGATATAATGGATTAGATGGAATCTATGAATTATCTTCATTAAGAATAATCTAATAGTATTATGAAGACAATGCCGCATGAATCGCGCAAATCAAATGAGGATACATTTAGTGTGATTTAACCAAGCACATTCGCCAAAGTTCTTCAGCATTTAGAACTTCTAAAGATGGTGAAATTGATAAATAAATAAGGTCTAACGATGACCTAGAGTAGATGATTTAATAAAGCCCCATTTTCTCAACAAACATTCAAGAAACTGTATGACAAATTGGCATGCGCCACCAAAGACTTTAAATGGTGCTGAAGACAATATAGTCATATCACTACCAGGGGAGTATGAAAAAAGATGTTAGATACTGTATTCTTTTTCCCTTCGCTTCAAAGTTCTTAAGTCCCAATCGGGGTTTTACTGCAAAGGCCTTCTTAATGAGGCGTGACACACCCAGTGATGGTCATTTAAGGGAGTGTTATAAATGATTCAATTATAATCGTGGAATGACCACAATACTTACTCTAAGGAATAATTTTTACTGCACAATGACTATAACACTATATATATGGGTTTCAGGAAGAATGAAAATACAGTTTTCTTTTTAAATTATCTCTATTATCTTTTGTCTCTCTTCTTTATCTTTCAACAAAAACTTTTTTTTGTTTGCCTTAATTCAATGATCCATATTTTTTTTTTCTAACTATTCACTTTTCATTAATCTTAATATTTTGTATTTTACAAATTTGTCAACCTATGTCAACCTAAACTTTTGATCACTTGAGCTAGATCTTATACAATTTAATAATCCATATTTAATTATGAATTTTGATGTAATACCAAATCAATGATATAAAATATTTTATTTATATAAGATAGAAACTATGTAATATCAAATCGATATTCTAAAATATATGATTTATATAATATAAAAATATTTTAAATCTTGTGAATATTATCCGTGACAAAAGGCCGACACGATGAATATCATTCACTGCGCTATCCAAATCCTTTTATCATTCATACCCTAATAGAATCGAGAAAAAGAGGACCATATGAGTGGCATGAATATTTTTCTTGCTTGGGGTAAATTCTTTATTTTTAATAACCGAAATATTAACTGCGCTTATGCAATAGAATCATATGATGCAGACTAAACATTGAAGAGAATACTCACCATGTTACAGCTTTTGTATAAGCAAAAAAATTAGAGATAGCAAAAAAAAACGTAACAATCTACTTGACTATATAGTAATTTTTATTTTTAAATTATCTCATATTTTTCTGCAAATACTCTATAAAATATTTAATATATATATGAGTATATATATACATATATATATATATATATATACATATATATATATATATATATATATAGAGATGAGATAGAGATATTCACTGGGGCTCAAATTCTTGCCTGTGACCCACCATTTTATGTCATTATGTGTCCATGTTTAACAGATCAAGAATGACGACTTTGTACTTAACGACCAATCAGCCTCGACTTAGACTGGGATAATGCAAATAGTAATAACGTCCTGTTTGGTACATGAATGATAAATTTGATGGACTTTATCCCGCTTGCAAGAAATTTATCAAGGTGGTGCTTGTTTTTTTACTAATGCCGGAGAATAGAACTTTTTGAGCTTAACGGTCAACAATAAATACTTACAAGATGTTGCTGTTTTTTAACATGTGCAAATGGCAGGACATAACGGGATTCGATTATTTTGTCTCGCCCAAATTTGGTTCTTAATGGCACGTTTAATTTAATTTTTAATTGGTTTTGCACAGCGTTCGCTATTTCAAATCCGATACGTCTGCGTATTGTTATCAGAAACCCTGAGAAAATTAGAAATTTTTAAAAAATGACATAAAATGTTAATAAAATAATAAATTACAGGGTTCGCAGAGTTAAAATTCTTCTAGATCTCAGATGACTAAACGACCGCCAAGCAATTCGTGATCGTGAAACCCAGCGACCCAAAAGTTTTGTTTAATTCATGACAAGCCGAAATTTTCCATTTTCAAAGCATAAGCCGCAGCAGATTCAGGTAGATCGAGATTTTTAATAAATCTCAAAGCCAAGAAATGGTTTGGGCCAAGTCTATTTAGTGCGAAAGTGAATCAAAGAATAAATTGTTTTTGCAGAAACGGTCCTGAATAAGAATACTTAATCACATCCAAAATAATACACAGTTCCGCTGACATATTTAAAATAATTTTTTATTATTTTATTTTTTATACTTTAACATAAAATAATAATTATTATTATAATGTTTTTTAATAAATAATTTATTTCTATGCATTATTATTAGTTATTTGACAATAGAGTTATATTAATTTTGTTTAAAATTTGAAGTCACATTGTTTTAGAAAATCTTAGAAATATTTTGTCTCTAGTTTAGTCCGGCAGACCCACTTTAATTGAGGGATTAAAAACTAAGACAAAATAATTCACTCACTTGTTAATTTTGTCTCCAAATAATACCTCAACATCTACCAATGCATCTACTACTTTATAAAAATTACCTAATCCTCTCCGTCCCGCCATAATAAACATCATTATTAAAGAAAAGTCAAAAAACTTAAAAATAGTGCCATAAAACTTAAAATTTCCTACTCTTGCATATAATTTTTTAAAAATAAAATTTATTCCTGCTTTATAAATGATTGATATTGATGAAACTCATTTCAATGTCTATCATCCTTTTCTGAAAGAGAATCTCACTATGAGAATGAAATCTCATAGAATTTCCAATATCATTCACATCCCTTCCAGTATAACGTAGATACTTAACCACTATAAGTTCTTTTTGGTCATATTTGAAGCTGCCAATAAACAATCTTTTCTTTACTGGGATTGGAACTTAGGATTTCCTCCTTACATCTTTTACCTATTTTAATGGTGAAGTGATTTATTTATTAAGTTTAATCTAATATTCCCTCGGGACATAGATGCACTCCACTTAATTTAAAAATAAAAATAAAGTTTTTTAAAATATTAAAATACTTTGTTTGAAACCTTTTTAAAATTTTTTTTATAAATGAAATAAGTTTATAAGAGTTTTTTTTTTTTTTTTTGAAGAAAGAACAGGATATTTCATTGAAAAGAACTGTCGATTACATCATTTATCAAGAACGCTTTATAACTTCAGGGAACCTTATTCCGGTTATACAGAAATTCCAGGTTTTGGGCAAAGCATATGCTAGCGTTTGCTAACGTCATTGGCTTTCCTGCTTTGATGTAAGTATTGTGTATGTGGGTTTCTTTCTGATCAACATTCTGCGTCTTAGCGCTGCGCTGACCAAATTCGAAATTGTTTCGGTATGGTGGACAGAGAGCCTCGTATACGACCTTGAATCTGTTTCACAATCACTTGTTCAGACGCGGTTTCGGATCCGCCGCGGCTTCCCCACTCCTAATCACTTCGCCCCTTGGTTAGCAAACCTATTGAAGGTCTTAAGTTGCATCCGCGACCTGTCCAAAAGTATCCTCAGGACCATTCCTACCTAATGGCTTTCTATTCTTGAATAGTGCCGCATCGATATTACACTTAGAAATTCTGGTGGGGTGGATCCACCTGCTTGAATCTTGCTATGCTTGCCTCTTTGCCCACCCAGGCACCTTTCTCGATTCGCTTCACGCCATATTCGGTCATAGGAGACACTCGTTGACATTGATGGGGTGAGAGTATATCCTCCAGTTGCCCTTTTCGTCTGTCCATATCCCAAAGTACCGTAGCCATCTTTTTGTCTGGAAGCTACTGTCACCACATTCTGAGCCTTGAAACAACCAATCTTTAAACGTGGTGACTATCGGCTTTTGGTTGATTGGCCTGCAGTCCCATATGTTTCATATAGCCACACCTGCAAATAGATAGAGTAATTCCTCGGCAATGGCTCCGCAAAAGAATACATGCAGACAAGTGAATCCGCATCGGCATACCTCCCTGCACAGGTTGAGCCTGGTTAGCACCCTTGCTACGCCCTCCACAGCAGAAGTTTATCTCCTGACATTGATATCCAGATCCCAATTATGTTCCATCCTCTCATCCCTTTGCTCATTCAAACTTGCATGAAGAGTTTCTGCAATGATACCCATATTTGATAGTGTACCTTCCTCTTTTGTCATAGTGCAAGATCAATGTGTCTTGATGGCATTGATTATTGAGTGGGATGTTGGCAATCTCACGTTTATCTCTCTCAGAAAAGATTTCTTCTACAATTTCATTGTCCCATTCTTTCCACCTCGGTATCCACAGCTCGCTCACTAACAAGTTGGCTAGCTCTAGGCTAGTTCGTGTTTCCACTCTAAAATTACCATCTTCCCTCCTCAGCCAAGAGTCGGTCCAAACCTTGATCTTTTTCCCATCCCCGATATGCCACCTTGCCCCTTTGGAGAGAACTGGTTGGGAGTTCCAGATTCCTGTCCATGCGTAGCTTGGACTGTGTTGCTAAGAAATCAGAGTCTTCGTAGTATTTGGCTTTGAGCACTCTTGCAATTAGTGAATCTAGTCTTGAGACTAACTTCCATCCTTGTTTCCTCAACATTGCTAGGTTGAAGTCTCGGAGGTTTCTGAAACACAGGCCCCCCTCGTTTTTTCCCTGGCACATAGTATTCCAACAAGTCCAATTTATGCTTGTTGTCCCATCCAATTTTGTTCCCCACCAAAATGAGTTCATCATCTGAAGCTCGTCAACAAGTGTTTTAGGGAGAAGAAAAGTGCTCATACAATATGAGGGTATAGCCTGACTTACCGCTTTGATTTCGATCTCCTTCCTCGCTTGAGATAAGAGATGGTTCTGCTACCCTTGGGTAGCGTTCTTAATTTATAAGAGCGTCAAGTTACGAAATTTGAAATCAATAATGATGGAGTGTATTTTCACCAACATTTGGGAGATTTTAATAAAATTAAGTAAAATTGCATAACATGGGTATAAGGATTTATTACATGCAACGTGACATCTTTGTGTTGTGGGCCTTTCTAAATGATATGGAAGCACTAAAATAATTCAATTGTTTAATCATTTTTGCATTATAATTTTTCATAGTGAAGGTATGTGGGGGTCTTGTGATCTTTTATACCATGATGTGACTCCCAAAAACTTGTTACAAGAGGGGGCGCTTTGAAATTTAAAAGGCCATCTATCTTGTCAAAAATGACAACAATATTGAATGATTTAAAAAATAACTTTTTACATTTATACATAAAAAAATTCTATTACATTTCTACAACGAGAATAAAGTTAAACGGAAAACTCCCTTGTCAGATGGGTTCTTCTACTAAGCTTTTTCTCAACGATTATACACAATATATACCTTAAAGTATTATTTACACTATAGGCTACACAATATGGGAAAAATTATAAATTTCATACCTTTAGTTTGTATAAGAATACGTGATAAAAAAAATAAAAGAATACATGATAACACATTTTTATGTTTGATTTGAACCATGGAAATATTTTTCTTTGATTGGTGAATATATACTTTTTATTTGTTCACATTGAAACTTGAACCTAGAACCTCTCATAAGATCATCCATCCCTTTGTTACTTCCAAATCTCAAGGGTTGAATCATGGAAAATATCTTTAAAATATTAAAAAAAAAACAAAGACAAATTCTTAAAAAGAAAAAATATTTTGAAATAAATAAATAAATAACAATCAAATATAATAAAATCTATTTATAATTTTTTGTGATTCTTAATTTGGAAATTTGTGAAAATATCTCCACTTAAGCTTTTTTTATACCCATGAATGTTCGGGCTAACTTGTGTACACCTTAACTAAACCCACAGAATCCTGAAATTAACGATCGGATAAATCTTCACTTGACCATTTGATCATTGTAACTCTAACTTATCTTGTTTTTTGTTCTAAAATTTCCTTAATATAATAAAACTCGATGCTGATGTGTTATTTCTACCATAGTAAAGGATTCCTTATCACATACTATCATATAAAAATCTTTTGTGTTACTTCTTTGTTCATGCTTCAAAAAACCTTGTGAAGTTAGACACCTTGACATATACTATATGGAAGTAACTATAATGTATTTAGCTTGTCAAATTGATAATATTCTAACTGTGACGCTTTAAAACTGCGTCCTCGTGGACTACCCGTCAACATGCTGAAATCTATACGCCTCAGATACGGTATCTATACTGAAAGGTAAAACCCGCCCTTAGGGCCTATACAATCTAATACCATCAAATATATACCCAACTATATTCCAATAGTCCTAGAGTGATTTTATTACTCTTAATACAAATACATATTAAAATCTACTGTAATTTAATACATATTATCCAAAAACATCAAAAGCCACAACCCGGTTTTCAAAATCGGCCTCCCCTAAATGAGCCGTCTTCGAACGCTCCCCGTACTTGAAAAATATTCCTCGACAGTGGTGAGCTATCGCCCAGTAGTGGAATCCACCCTAAATGGGTTACTCTCCACCTAAGTGCGCATATGCAATGTCTAATGTAAACACACACACTCAAGTAAATACGTGATCCCCACTTGAAATGTCTACATGCCCATTCCCATGTTTCAGTCCTCACCGACCCCACACCCTACCTAAGCCATGTATGCGCGAGATAAAAATACCATTTTCAAAACAAAACCCGTTGTTAAAAATAAACTATCGAATTGCCCAGAAATATGAGACTACCCTCCGAGGCGAATGTGTTGGAGAAATTCCCGAAATAGTCATGGTCCTCATCCGAAATGATCTGTTGGACCGTCTCCCAACCCTATTCTCCGGAAAATCATCCTGTGAAATTCCTTTCGCAATCTTGTTCGTTTTTCAAAAAATTCATGTCATGCACTCACACCTAATTTCTAGGTTACCCGATGCATATGAAATACATTATGTCATTTCAATCATTTTTATAACAATATATCAAATGTAAAACCCCAACCTGATTGAATGTTATAATAGTAGTTTTTGAACTGATTAGAGGTCCAATGATAGAAACGAGGGCAGATTAGAATTTAGGAACGCCCTGACAGCCATTGGCATGAAGTGGAATTTTCGAAAATTGAACCGAATTTTTCAAGGAATAGTGATTTTTCTTATTATATCCCACGGGAGGGGTTCTCAAAGGAATTTTTAAGAAATTCTGAAGTTCCTATGACTTGAACTCGATATTTAGAAGAGAGATTAGGGAGATTTAAGTTAATAGTGATTCTTGATCGAAATTGAGCCCTGCGCTGAAATTTTTCGGAAATTAACAAAATGTAAAATGTCCTGAATCGTAATCATAGAGTCTAACGAAACTGAAACGGGAGTGAAACGGTCCGCTTGATAGTTTCTGTGTGGATTTCATCCGAACGAATTGGAGCAATAATACGCTATTGTCCCGACTTCCGATTTTAATGATTTTAAATCCGATTGCATTTCAGCCTGAATCCATCAAGGATGACCAATATTTTACGGTTAATTGGAGCTAACACCATAGAATATTTCTTTTTGACGCTTAATCGGGTATAAAAGAAGGGCAAGGTGAAACTCGAGATAAAATCTACTATAAAGGAGATATTTCTCGTGAGAGCCAATTAAAACCTTCTTAATGACTGTTATGAATAAAATAATAGGTTAATGGATTTGATTCATTAGAATGGACCAATGGGCTTATTTGGTTCTAGGGTACTGGCAAGTGTGTGAAAGGGCAATCTTTGAAGATGAAATAAAATCTAACTTTAAGAGATTAAGTTTGCTTAAAAAAAGGGAGAGTCACAGAGAGAAAGAGGGTGAAGAAAAGAGGAGAAAAGAAAGGAGAGAAAGGAGGAAGCAAGAAGAAAAGTAGCTGTATGAGATGTGATTTTTTTTCTCCTCATTAAAGCTCTTCAAGTGGGATTCACAAGCTGAATCAAGGAGAGAGGAGCACAAACCAAGAATAAAGTAGTTTAATGGTGGAAAGTTGGATTTTATATTTTTCTATGTCTAATGCTTTGATTTTCTCTTGTATGGATGGAATTGGTATTTGAGGATGAATGATGATGCTTTTGATAGAAATTGAAAGAAATGATTAAAGCTAGGGTTTGAAAAATCAAGTGTGAATGAATGGTTAGGTTTGATGTTGAATTTGTATGATATGTTGAAATTGCTAGATTTAAGGAAATTATATAATGCATTGGAATTGGTTAGAAAAAGAAAGGATTTGAATTGAGGCGCTAAAGACTCATGTTGTAAAGTAAAGGGAATGTCAGAAATTTGTAAACCCCTATTTTTACTTTGGCTATAGATTAAGTTTGAATCATCCAAATGAATTGATTCCAATTGGTGCAAGAATCATAAGAGATAGGCTACAAATGTGTATGTGGAAGGGACCAAGGGCAAATTAGTAGTTTCAAGGTCTCTGGGCCATGGATCAAAGGTGAGCTCGTGTAGCTCACTCGATTTTGTTCGTTGGGGTGTGATATAAGAGCCAGCCATATGGAGTTTCACCCATCCAAATCGAGCGATTCAAAATTCCAAGAAAATAGAATTTCTACTTGGTACTTAGATAAGCCCTTAATGGACTTCAAAGACCCTAGGTCCCGGTTCGACCTGGGAGGCGAAGAACTCACAAGTGGGGAATTCATGGTTATCCTAAGGAAATGCATCCCACCCGAAGCTGGTAACTCGAGGGGTCACGAAGGGTGTGGACTCCATAATGTAAAAGGCGCTTTATTGTGGGAGTTCACATTCTTGACAGGGTGTGCTCAGGTGGCTCATCGTGTTCACCTGTAATATCGAGTTCTTTCAACTTAATCAAACATGCCCTGCCCCCCTAGGCTGCCTCAGAGACTGGTCCCAGATCAGGCTTGTTGTTCACGGGGAAAGCATCTTTACTACCAACCCAGCCAGCGTAGCTCGCCTGGTAGTAGAGATGCTCCCCATTTGGACCTTAAGCCCCCGGTCCGGGTTCGAGTCTCACGAGGCGAAAGAAATGCCTAGGGAGGCATGATATGTTCTCTGAGCGTGGACCCACCGAAGGCACCCTGCTGGTTACGAAGGGTGGACCCCACAGTGGGCCACCTGAAGGGCACCCCGTGGTCACGAAGGGTGTGGACCCCACATCAAATATGCATATATTCTCAAATTTAGAATCACACCACATGTAATTCAACAATATCAACCATCACCCAAAAAAGCCTCACTTAGTACCACAATATCATTCCTAATGGCCTATTAAGCACACAATTATTATTATATTCCAGTATGGAATTAAGCAAATCACAATTTCATCTCCAATGTGCTTATGTCTCATACACACAATTATATCCGCTAAGTAATGAGTAAATCACAAATTTCACCTCCCATGTTTGAAGTGCCACACAATTATATTCCATATAATGTAACATCATGTTAACACATCAACCTTATGCATTAATCCTATCTATTTCCACTAACCTAAGCCATTCCGTATTTCAACCTCAATCTCATACAATAATTCACACATGGACGTTTTGGTCCACTCAGCCAACCCGGATCTGCTTTTTTAACAAGCCCCAAAATAGAATAAGTAGTCAGTCTCGTGGGTAGCCCACTCTCACCAAACGCTTTGCTCCTCTTGGTGGAACCGAATTCCATATCCATTTCCGGTCTCATACTCACAAAAACACAATTTATTATATATATTATGACACAAACACCCAAATCAGTCCCTAACCTGCCACACTTACTATCCAATTGGTCCTAAAATTTTCCATACTTTGCTCCTGCATTGAACCGATCAAACGACCCATCATGGCCTCAAACCAACACAAACATCAGGGCCAAACTCTTAAATCAAGAGTAAACAAGTAGATAAAACCCCTACCTCATGGATTTTGTTTAAAACTCCGAAACTGCACTACCTGTAGTCCTCTCGATGCGTAGAACCACTTTGCTTCGGGCTCAAGCGATCCGACCATTCGAACACCCTAATCCTAGAGAGGGCTGTACACTTTCTCTAAAATCCACCATTTTGCTAACTGAGCTCTCCTCACTCACCCGCACGCTTCCCCGCCCCAAAATGGAGAAGAAGCTTCCCTTTTGTCTCTCACTTTCACTGGCTGATAGCCACGCCCATGATTGGTTGAGACAGATTTCTCCACCTCAACCAAATCGGCCTTTGACTTTTTCCACCCAATGGCATCATGCCATGTGTCATCGCGGTCCCACCTTGAGCTCAAGTTGACTGAACTGGAGTTTGACATCGCGGGCAATAATCGTGTGCCACCTATAATGCGCCTGGCGTCCTTACATGACGCCGCTTCGAAAATCGCAAATCTCGACCGTCTCTAATTCGACGAAATTCGACGTGGTAGCGAGATTTCACGAGACGATTCCAACGGTGAAATCCGCTTCTTCATCCGAGATTCGAAAATTGTAGATTTCACCAATTACGATTTTATAAAGTATTTTTCGTAAAATTGGAATTTTCGTGTCACACTAATCCTTTTTCTTATGGTGGCAATGAGAATACCCGATTCTAAGATAAGATGGCTTTACACCTTACCGAGAGGCTATCTAAGTGAGCCTTTAGCAAATGCCACCCCCTCGGATTTTTGGAAAAAAAATGCATATATAAGGGTTTGCATCCTTGTCTCTTTATTTAAGGACAAACTCAATCAACAATATGCTAATTAACCAACTAATTCATGCACATTCCCCCCCTAAACTTAACTATGCCCCCTCTACTTATTTTCTAGCTTTGCCAATGCACTCGTTAGTATACTGTGAAACCCCGAGAAAATCTAATTTTCTGAAAAAGGGTAAAATGGTAATTTCGGTCAAAATTCGGAATTTTTCTAGATCTCAGATGACGAAATGGACTTCACCGTTGGAATCGCCCCATAAATCTAGCAGTTTCACGCTGCCAAATTCCGAGGCAATGGAATTCCCGTGATCTTTTCAGGCAACAAGCGAGTGTGAGAATAATTTTGACACATTTTGAGTGGCCTGCCAGTAGCGCGGCCGTCAAGTGCATTCAGTCAACTTGAGTCTGAGTGTGGCTTCCATGTGGACACATGGCATGATGCAATCGAGGAAAATCCAAATAGTCGGGTGGACAAGACAGAAACGAATGAGCCAATTAGAACTTGATGCATGGGAAGAGGGGACAAAAGGGAGAGCTTTCCATTTTGCTGAGACGCAAAGAGGGTGAGAGGGGTGAGCAAATTTTTGAAAATGGAGGGTTTTTAGAGAGAGAAAGTGAAACTTCTCTCTAGATTTCCCGGTGTTTAGACTGTCGGATCTCTTCAGGCTAAGAAGGAAAGTTGTTCTACGCTGCAAGTGGCTACAAAGGGAAAGTATTCGGTTCGTTATTCTCATGTAACTCCAAGAGGTAGGGTCTTCCTACTCGGTTATTTCGCTTTTAAGAGCTTGTAAATTATTCGTTGATTAGTGGACCGTTAAAAAACAATCCCTATTGCTTGGTTAGACCAAAATTGGTCCATGTGTTTCAAGCAAAATATTGTCAATCAATACCTCACTCGCGTGGAAAAAAGGAAATTGTTAATGGCTATAATTAAATGTGTTAACATGATGATGAATTATATAAAATATAATTGTGTAAGCCATTGAAATAAATTGTGATTATCAGAGTAAGGTAATCATCCATCTTTGATGTTATTGATAAGAATAAATAACATGTGATTAGTATGTGAATTGAATGACATGATGCATGGGTAAATTTATGTTAGTACATACATGATTTATATATTAACATGAATTGTTTGAATGGTATTAATGCATTTCATGTGCACCGGGCAACATAGAAAAATTAGGTGAGTGCATGGCATGAAAGAAATGAAAAATGGAAAGTGGTTGTGAAAGAAATTTCAAGGGAAGATTTTCCGAAGAATTGCCTTAGAGAGTGGTCCAACAAGCTCATCTCTGGTGGCTTCACCTAGCTGACCGTTTTTAAAATGATCCAACAATTTGCCTCGGAGGGTAGTCCAATATATTTACCGAAACTCGGTATGAGGTTTTCAAGAACAAAAACCTTTTGTTTTGAAAACGATATTTTTCTCGCATTTAGCTTAGGCATGTGTGAGGGAGTTGGTGAGGACTCGAGACATGGGATTGAGTATGTAGACATTCAAGTAAGATCTTGAATTTGCTTGAATGTGTTTATGTTGAACCATTGCATGTGCACTTAGGTGGGGAGTAACCCATGTAGGATAATTCCAATGGCCGGCATCGTTTCACCTCGTCAGGAACATTATTTCAGGTACAAGGAGTGTTCGAGAAGACAACGCTCATTAGAGGCCGATTTTTAGAAGAAAGCCTGATTGTGGCTTTGATGTTTTAGTATAACATGTATTAGAGTTCTAAGATTCAATATATGTTTCCTCAGATAAGAGTAAATAATAACCTTGAACCATTTGGTGATATAGCTAGTTAGATTTTTTGGTGAGTATTGGTGTACGGGCCCAAGTGACCATTTTTACTCATGTGTGGGTCCCACTACATAGGTATTCTCATGGGTTGACAAAGAAATAACGTGACACCGGACGGGGCGCCGTCAGCCTGGTATCGAGCTTAGGGAATACGAATACCTAGGGGCTTGAGGATCGCTTAGGCTATGGGTCATGGTGTAAGAGCATCGCGCCTGGTACAGCTGATGCCAGGGTTTGTGTAGCTGATTACCTAGCGCCTAATGGACATGATTAGAAACATCGCATGCATTGTGTTTTATGTGTGCCGGGTGCGCGCTACGATGTGTCAGGTAAGTGTCGTGGTGATTTGTGTGCTTGGTGAATAATACATAGAAAAAATAAAGAGAATTCTTTTGAGGCTTTTACAGTTATGTAAATAGAAATATATATATATATATATATATATATATATATATATATATATATATATATATATATATATATATATATATATATATATTTTTTTTTTGGTTCTACTGAATGAATTTTTTTTTTTTTTTTTTTAAAAAAGTTTTGTGGTCTTACAATAGCCGGAAATGAAGGGAAAAATGTGCGTGAGGTAGCTGGGTGGGCCACGCCCATTTCTCTAGTCATGAGTCGCGACATGCTGGATTGTATCATGACAAGTGCTAGGTGCGCACGATATACTGAGCAACGCACAAGGAAGACCCGCCAACAAGGCCGCGGGGATACGGGTTAGGGAGGCCCCAGACACCTGCCGGCTTGCGCCAGAAGCGAATGCGCGACGCGCCGCCAGATGGCCCCGATCAAGTTGAGGTGTACACGATACAATCGCTTGTATCATGACAGAGGGAGGTTTTACGTCGCGATGACATACCAGGTCATGGCATGGCGCCAACAAGCACGCAAAATACTCCGGGACACGGGCAGACACGACTACACCTGGGCCCGCGCTTGACCACATTATCAGCTCGCGCGCCAATACACATGGCGCCGCATGCGCATCGACTTGGGCACGCTGGCGCGACGCAGCATGCACACACAACCGTGGTCCTTTAGGTGTGCACTTAATTCGCTTTGACTCGCTGCAATCGCTTACAACAACGCTTCGAGCAATCGCTCACGGACACCGCTCATGAACACCGCTCCTCACTGGTTTTTCAAAAAATAAAATAAAAATAAAATAAAATAAAATAAAATGAAACGAAATAAAATAAAATTTTTGTTGCGTATAATTTAATATGTGAAATTATTGTCTCAGACACTATGAATGCATTGACATAAAGTATGAGAATTTTTCTACACGTAAATAAGATCTTGTGGTCAGATTTACACCCTTAGAGATACCTCGTTAAGAAACTTAACTCCCGCTTACTTTGACATGTGTAGATGGCTAGTCGCGGGAAGGGCGTAAGTGCGATCCGGGTGCTGGTCGGGCACCACTTGGTATTTGTGAGCGAGGCCTTTGTTGAAATTTGTAGGGATTGCGACTCTTTGCCATTGCACGGGCTAGTGCGGCGGTGGTCGGGGAGGTCGAGGTAACTCAGGAGGTTCGAGGCATCATTCTCGCGATGTTCCTGAGGAGGAGATCCGATGGATGCAGACCATTGGTTCTTGCAGATTGAGAAGGTATTGGAGGCTATGAAGATTACCTCCGTCTGACGAGGATCAGGCGCTAGAGCATTCCGGCTATAGAGGCGAGGCCTAAGTATGGTGGAATTAGGTGAGACGCTAGGGACTAGAAGCGATGACATGGGTAGAGTTCCATGAGCTATTCATAGAGTGAGTATTTTCACGGGTCACTCTGAGACATGCGAGAGGCTCGGGAGTTCTGGGAGTTGGGCGGGGGGCCCGTAACGGTGAGTTGAGTATGTGAATTTGGGTTCACGGGTTAGCTCGGCTGGCGGCTTGATTATGTAGCCATAGACTTGAGGTCGGGAGGTTTGAGAATGTTTGAGAGGCGTCTAGTTCCCGAGGGCGAGAGGATGTAGGACTTCGCCTCTGAGTGAACTTCTATGGTTGGGACTGCCATGACCATAGAGAGAGAGATGGAGGATGCATGAAGCACTCGGGATGTGGGTGTTAGTGGCAAGAGGAAGGAGTGTCATTCTTCTTCTAGTTTGGGAAAGAGGCGAGAGGCTTACGCCCCGCGAGGATTCCCGGGAACGGGGCGGCGCAGGGGTTATTAGGGCCCGAGGCTAAGATGGGAGCATTTGGTCGGGCGGGGCCCGGATGATATGTTATTTATGCGACAACTTTGGACATATGGGACGGGATTGCCCCGAGGGGCCGGGGATTCCCGGGATTTTGGGATAGCACGATCTAGTTAGCGTAGGATAGGAGGATACAGTTTATTCCTCCACACCCTAGTATGGGTCAGAGGAACCGGTTTCAGTCGCAAGGTGCTATACAAGCACCTTCGGCAACACATATGGGCTAGAGGGGCTAGAGTGTGGGTCGAGATCAGGCATAGAGCTCACAGGTCAAGACTTCGGGGGCGTGTCTATGCCGTTGTGCCAGAGGCTGAGCATGCAGACTAGCTAGACATGTAGGGTACGTATTATACCGCAATTGTTTTCTGATGCATCATGTTCATCATTGTTGCATCTTGCGTGATAGATTTGGGCTTAGAGGTTGAGGCCTTTAGAGAAGCCATGTGTGGATGTTCTTCCTTAGGATGTAGGGTGAGAGTTGGTAAGATGTGTCGAGATCGTGAGTTAAAATCTAGGGTCTTGCTCATGGTGGATCCACTGGGATTGGGGTGTATCCTGACATGGCATCATTGTCATTCGTAATGCACAGTGACATCATGTCGAGTCAGGTGTGGGTGCACGATATGGTCATTCACCACTCTTGGTGAGTTTAAATTGAGTTTATCTTTGGGACTACGTCCAATGAAGACTCATAGTTCAAATCAAGAAATGAAAAGTAATTAATGTGTGTTGGGCGAAGGAAGAAGGGGGTTGTTAATCCCCTCAGGTTGAAAGCCTGGAATTAGGGTGAAGGAGACCTGAGGTAGTATCCGAAAGGTCCTGTATGGGTGTAGGAGACTCGCGGAGATGTCCGAAAGTTCTGTTGCCCAAAGAAGACACACGGTCATGGTTATTACGTAGACTTAGAGTTAAGTGATAGGAGTCGGGAGTGACTAGAGATTTGGATACCCATTGGAAATTGCATTGGGTGTTAGTGAGCCGGCAAGGGCTCAGTATATGGATGTCATTCATGACATGGATTAAGTGACGACCATTGGATTATGCGAGTGATTGTAGGCCTTGGGAAGGTGGTTACCTGGCGGGGATTGTGTATGGTTACATATGCACGTGGTTGGATGCGTATGTGAGTGGAATTTCGGGATGAAATTCTATTAAGGAGGGGAGAATGTGAAACCTTAAGAAAATCCTAATTTTTTGAAAAGGGCAAAATGGTAATTTCGGTCAAAATCAGATTTTCTAGATCTTAGGTGGCGAAATGGACTTTCTTGTTGGAATCGTCTCGCGAATCTGGCTACCATGTCAAATTTCGTCGGGTGTAGAGACCGGTCGAATTTGCACGTTTTTCGAGGCAATGAGCGTAGTGCGGGACACTTGGCACATTTTGAGTGGCTCACAGTGTGCCACATTGATGAGAATCAAAGCACGAAGGCGATCCATGTTGCTCCCTAAGGGCGATGGTCCTTTTCAAGTCCTCGAGATGATCACTTGATTCATTTAAAATATGTTTTGGATGTGCTTCGAAAAGAAAGATTGTTTGCTAACCTTAAGAAGTGCACATTTTGCACGGATAAGTTTGTGTTTCTTGGTTTTGTTGTTAGTGCACGGGGGATGCGGGTTGATGAAGAGAAGGTTCGGCGATTCAAGGCGGCCCGAGTCGACAAGTGTGAGTAAAGTTCGAGTTTTCATGGACTTGCTAGTTTTTTCTTGCGTACGGTTTTGTGAAGACTTTAGTAGCATAGTCGCACCGATGCTTAGAAGTCATCGAAGAGGATGTTGGGCTTAAGTGGGGTGAAGAGCAGAAAAAGCATTCCAAGTTATCAAGAAAAACTAACTCATGCTCCTTTACTTGCTTTACCTAACTTGCAAGCACGAGGTGGGAATGTGATGCTTCGGAGTCTAGGTATTGGCGCAGTTGTTATGCAAAGAAGAACTGACCCATTGCATATTTTAGCGAAATTAAATTTGTATACTGAAATACCACTTATAGGCAAAGAGTTGTATCACGTTAGTTCGGGCCTTGGAAACTTGGCAACATTATCTTTGGCCTAAGGAATTTGTGATTCACACCGACCACGAGTCATTGAAGCATCTGAAGGGCCAACATAAGTTGAATAAGAGACATGCCCGATGGATGGAGTTTGTGGAAACTTTTCCATATGTCATCCGCTACAAACAAGGTAAGGAAAACATTGTTGCCGATGCACTTTCACGGAGGTATGTCCTAATCTCTACTTTGGATGCTAAATTGCTTGGTTTTGAACACATTAAAGAATTGTATCCTTTGGACCAAGATTTTAGTAATGAATATGCTTGTTGTGAAGGGCCATAATGAGTTCTTTAGACATGAGGGTTCTTGTTTCGGGAAAATAGGTTGTGCATTCTGGTGTTCAGTTCGGGATTTATTAGTGAGGGAGTCTCGTAGTGGAGGATTGATGGGACATTTTGGGAGTGCGAGACTTTAGGGGTTTGCAAGAACACTTTTATTGGCGCGCCCGTAGACGAGATGTTGAGAGGATTTGTGGGAGGTGTATCACATGTAGGCAAGCTAAATCTCTAGTGCAACCCCATGACTTGTACACACCACTTCCTATTCCTGGTGAACCTTGGGTTGATCTTTCAATGGACTTTTTGTTAGGTCTACCTAGGACTAGACATGGTAGGGATTCTATTTTTGTGGTTGTGGATAGGTTTTCAAAGATGGCACATTTTATCCCATTATCCACGAAAGCGGATGATGCGTCTCATGTCGCCAATTTGTTCTTTATGGAGGTTGTGAGATTGCATGGTATGCCTAGGACAATTGTTTCGGATAGAGATGTAAAATTCTTGAGTTACTTTTGGAAGACCTTGTGGTGTAAGTTAAGAACCAAGTTATTGTTTTCTACTACTTGTCATCCACAAACCGATGGTTAGATCGAGGTAGTGAGCAGTATATGCACTTTATTTGAGAGCTATCATTAAAAGAACATTAAAACCTGGGAAAATTGTTTGCCCACATGTTGAGTTTGCTTATAGCTCATTACTATACATTCTGCCACTAAATTTTCACCTTTTGAGATTGTATATGGTTTAATCCGTAACCCCTTTAGATTATCTCCTTTACCTATCATGCGAGGCATGTTAATCTAGATGGCGAAAAGAAAGAATTTGTTAAAGCGGATTCATGAGAAAGGCCGAAAGACTCGACCCATTGAGAGCGAAGGGTGAGCGATATGCTGACTAAGCTGACAAAGGCGCCGCCAACGTAGTCTTTGAACCCGAAGATTGGGTTTGGGTGCACATGCGCGGAAGATTTCTACCGCGCACAAAGGCGATCCATGTTTCTCCACTAGGGTGATGGTCTTTTCGAGTCCTGTTGCGTCTGATGACAATGCATACAAGCTAGTTTTCCCGATGAGTGTGGACTCGGCTTGAAGTCAGGTATTTATGACACGAGCGGGACTAAGAGATTGAAAAGCCCTTCATATTTTAATCAAGAGATGCCCACGTGGAATGGCTGTGTGTTCCCGACTCGAAGGAAACAAAGATGGTCCACATCATCGAAATTCATCCGGACTTGGACCCGAGCCAAGGAGTTTTGACTTGTTGATTCACACGCTATTTTGGGCGATTTCTTTATGGAATTGGTGTTGATTTGCTGCTATTTTGGAGCTGATTTGGTTCTGATTTGTTCCTGATTTGCTACTATTTTGGGAGCTTATTTGGTGCTGATTTGCTCCTGATTTGCTGCTGATTTGATGTTGATTTATTCTAGATTGCGGTTGATTTGATTCCCAAGCCTTATCCTAGAATTATCTAGTTTCCTTTTTTTTTAGTGTGTTACTTTAGGAAAAAGTATATTAGTTTCATTTCTTGTTTTTGGCCAAATATTTACTTTCCTTGTGGCCGAATATTTAGTTTTTATTCTTCATATTTTTTTGGCCTATTTAAAGGCTTGTTATCCCTATATTCTTCAAGTTTTAAGCATTTATAAAATTGAGAGTTTAAATTTCTCTTTGGTTCTTAAAAGAACTCTTTGAACTTATCGGATATTCCGTGGCGTTCATCAAGACTTATCAATCGGATCTCCATCATCGATTGTGGCGTCCTCACATACCAAGGTTCTTGATTCTCTATAAGCAACAGGTCGAGGTCTTCCGTCGAGCCAAATACTAAATAGGTTCTTAGGAGCTAATCCGATCACGGTCTCCTCCTAGGATTGACCAGGGTTCGTATCATTTTGGTATCAGAGCAATAGGTTCTATTTTCTGGTTTGCCTATCTTTTATTATTATTATTAATTTTTTTCTTTGTCCGAACCATCTTAGTCACCACTTTCCTTCATTCCTTCTAAATTCCGTTCAATCTAATTTTAGTCACAACCTAATATCTACTCCATCCCAAGTCCGATTTTCTTCATTCTTGATTAGATATAACTTTTGTTAGTTTCCTTTCTTTTAATAGTCCATTCAAGGTTAATAAAAAAAAGAAAAAAAAAAAAAGGGAAAGTAAAAGAAAAGGATCCGGTAAAAAAAAATCCGGAAAAAAAAAATCCTAAAAGTTTATCATCTTTCTTCCAAGTTTTAGCGATCGATCCCGTAGTATAAAAAAATAAAAAAATAAAAGCATGAATATTGGGTTAATGCCACCTTTGTCATTTCTTCTTTGATATGTTTTTGATTGATTTTGTGGAAAAAAAAATCAGATTTGTTTGATTAGTTCCAAAAGAACTAAAGAGAAATTACGAGGAAAAGCGAAAGTGGTCAGATTTAGAGAGAGAAAAAAAGCGAATATATTGTGTGAAAACAACTAGCTAGTGAGTGAATCATTCTTGGTGAAAACCCGAGTAGGCGAAGTGATTTTAGGAATCTACTTTTTTTTTTCTCTAACCTTGTTTTTGGCAACACTATGTCAAACAACAACGCATCTGAAGGTGTGGCGGGAGGCGTCGATATGAAGTTCATTATGGAGGCCTTAACTCGTGAAGTAAAGAGGATATTTAAGGCTGAATTGGAACAATTCCATGAGAGGAATTAGACCCAGCTTTGGCGACCAAACCCTCCAACAAGGCGTAGAAGAGAGAGGCTACCAAGAAGAGGGTTGCGTGTAGAAGAAGACGAATATGACGGGAATGGTTTTGAGGATGAGAATGACCATGATTCGGCTGTTGGTGATAGGAGGTATGGCCCACATAGAGAAGTTAGGAATCAGGAAGATAATAATTTGAGAAACATTAAAATGAAGATTCCATCTTTCCAAGGAAAGAATGACCCTGAGGCATATCTTGAGTGAGAGAGGAAGGTGGAGTTGGTTTTTGATTGTCACAATTATTCTGAAAATAAGAAGGTGAAACTTTCTGCCATAAGGTTCTCGGACTATGCAACAGTTTGAATTAGGACCAATTAGTTTTAATATGAGACGGAATAGGGAGCAGCGGTCGTGGAAACATGGGAAGAGATGAAAAGGGTGATGAGAAAGAGATTTGTTTCAACTTACTACTACCGGGAGTTGTACAACAAGTTGCAAAACCTGAGGCAAGACAATCGTAGTGTAAAGGAGTATTATAAGGAGATGAAGGTTGCAATGACTAGAGCAAATATTGAAGAAGATTGAGAGGCTACAATGGCAAGGTTTCTGGCAGGTTTAAACAGGCAGATTCAAAATGTGGTGGAATTGCAACATTACGTATAGTTGGAGGATATGGTGCATATGGCTATCAAGATTGAGAATCAAGTCAAAGGAGGGACGATGCAACACAGTTCTAAACTAATCGATTTCATCCACTTGGAAGTCGAATCAATGGAGGAAGGAAGATAAGCCACTTAACGCCAAGCCAAAAATAGAACAAGAACAAGAGGTGACCAGACAAGGAAATCAAGACCATGAATCAGATTGTGACTCTAGGCCATCCTTGGAGGATGCCGATTATGAGAATAAGCTGCCGCAAATTGTTGGTTGCGAGGAGGGCTGTGTGCAAGACAAGGAAGAGGACGAGGTGCAATGGGAGAACATTTTTCACACTAGGTGCCATGTCCAAAACAAGGTATGTAGTGTGATCTTTGATGGTGGGAGTTGCACTAGTGTCACTAGCACCACCTTGGTGGAGAAACTAGGGTTGTTAACAAGCGGGCCTTAGAAATTTGATTGGAGAGGCAACCATGACAGTTTCAAGAATCATTTCAGTTTCATGAAAGACAAGAATCTTATAACTCTTGTTCCTTTGACACCAAGTCAAGTTTATGAAGATCAAGTGAGATTGCAAAAAGAGAGTGAACAAAAAAAAGAGTGAAAAAGAGAGTGAACAAAGAAAAGAAAGTAGAAAAGAGGTGAACAAAAGAAAAAGTGTGAAAAGAAGTGAGCAAAGAAGGAGAGTGAAAAGCGAGTAGAAACTTTGAGAGAAAGGAGAAAAACCCGATTTCTATGCATGGGCAAGTGAGTTAAGAGAGCATTGTTCTTAAACAAGCCTATGATTGTACTTTTTTGTACAAAGAGGCACTTTTAATACTAGCCAACGGCACTTCTTTGCACGGATTCTATTGTCCCTCTTTGCGGAATTTGAAGATGTCTTTCGAGAAATTAGAAGGTTTACCTCGTATCGAGGATCGAACATCAAATTGATTTTATCCACTGGTGCTACCATTCCGAGATCTCTACCCGGCTTATAGGAGTAATCTAGAGGAGACAAGGAACTCCAATAATCAGTGAATTGATGGAAAAGGGAAATGTGAAGCTTGAGTCAGAAAATGCGCGGATTCTGTGATTTTAGTTCACAACATTATGGTTAAGATTCGAGGACGAATCTTTTCGAGGAAGGGGGGAATGATGAGAATCAAAGCACAAAGGCGATCCATGTTGCTCCCTAAGGGCGATGGTCCTTTTCAAGTCCTCGAGCGCATCAATGACAATGCATCTGACTAGATTTTCCCGATGAGTGCGGACAGCTTGAAGTCCCACTTAATATTTTGTAACCACAACCATGACTAGAGATTCAAGCCCTTCATATTTTAATCAAGAGATGCCGCGTGGAATAAGCTCGTGTGTTCAACCCCAAAAGAAACCGAATGGTCCACATCATCTAAGTTAATCGGACTTGGACATGAGGTTTCGACGTTGATTCTTCGCTGTTTTAAGGTTGATTTCTTTGATTTGGTGTTGGTTATACCGCTATTTTGAGCTGATTTGGACCGATTTGTTCTGATTTGCTTTTACTATTTTGGGAGCTTATTTGTAGTGCGATTTGTTCTGAATTTATCTTGCTAATTTGCTTTTGATTTATTCTAGATTCCTGGTTGATTTGATTCTGACCTTTAGGGTATCTAGTTTCCTTTTTTTAGTGTGTTACTTTAGGAAATAGTATATTAGTTTCCTTTCTTGTTTTATTGTCTTTACTCCTTGTGTGAATATTTAGTTTTCTATTCTTCATATTTTTTGCCTATTTATTGTTATCCCTATATTCTTCAAGTTTTAAGCATTTATAAAGTGAGAGTTTAAATTTCTCTTTGGTTCTTCAAAGAACTCTTTGAACTTATCGGATATTGTGGTGTTCATGGTCTTATCAATTGGATCTCATCTTGGGTGACGTCTCACATACCAGGTTCTTGCTTCTCTAGAAGCAGGTGAGTCTTCCATCGAGGCAAATGCTAGGCTTGTTCTTCGAGGCCCTATGTCCAGATCGGGTCTCCTCAAAGATTGTGAGTTCATTATCACATATCGGTGTAGATTAGTCAACTTCGAGCAGTCATGGGCCTGCCCGTTTATGTATGATCTCGTGGAGAAAATCAAATGGTTGGTGGATTAAGTGGATAAAAATCAGCCCAAATAATTGAACAACATGGCAAGGGGGATAAAGGAGAGCTTTTCTTACTCCATTTGGTTGAGACGTCTGATGTTGAGGTGAAGCAAATTTTTTAAAATGGATGGTTTTTAGAGAGAGAAAGTGAAACTTCTCTCTAGATTTCCCGATGTTCGGACCGTCAGATCTCTTCAGGCTAAGAAGAAAAGTTGTTCTACGCGGCAAGGGCTACGCGTGGGCACCGGTTTTGTGGAGTTTCGACAACTCCAAGAGGTAGGGTTCTTCTCCTACTCGGTTATTTTCGATTTTTAAGAGCTTGTAAATGATTTGGTTGATTTGAGGCCGTGAGTGGCCGTTTGATCAGTTCCAAAACTTAGGGACCAAATTGTTGGAATATTTTGAACCCATTTTGGACAGTTTAGGGACTGTTTGGGTGGTTTATGTGATAATTTATACAATAAATTATGGTTTGGGTGTTTTTGGGCCTGATATGGCCATGGATTTCGTTCCACAAAGTGGAACCGATGCTTGGTGAGTGGGCTGCCCATGAACAGCCCACTGCTCGTTTAGGGACTGTTAAAAACAATTCCGGTTTGCTTGTTTAGACCGAAATTGGTCCATGTGTGTTTCAAGCAAAATATCGCTCGAATTGGATGGCTTGAATTGTGTGAAAAAAAAGGAAATTGTTAATGCATATAATTAAATGTGTTAACATGATGATGAATTATATAAAATATAATTGTGTGTAAGCCATTGGAAATAAATTGTGATTAGCCCATGTGAGCTAATTTTGATGTTATTGATAAGAATAAATAACATGTGATTAATATGTGAATTGAATGACATGATGCATGTGGGTAAATTTATGTTAGTACATACATGATTTATATATTAATATGAATTGTTTGGAAATGGCATAATGCATTTTGGCGCACCGACACTTAAAATTAAGCCATGAGTCACGGCATTTAGTTAAATAAACGAAAGCTTGGCTGTGGAAAGGAATTTCAAGGGAAGATTTTCCAAAGAATCGCTTGAGTGGTCCAACAGCCTATCTCTGAGGTCGACCCATGAGACTGCTTTTAAAAATGATCCGGAAGCACCCGCCCTGGAGGGTAGTCTAATATATTTACCGAAACTCGGTATGAGGTTTTCAAGAACAAAAACCTTTTGTTTTGAAAACAATGTTTTTCTCGCATTTGGCTTAGGCATGCGTGAGGGAGTCTATGGAGACTCGAGACACGGGATTAGGTATGCGTATTATCTCGCAGGATCTTGAATTTTCTTGAATGTGTTTATGTTATATCATTGCATGTGCACTTAGGTGGGGAGTAACCTGTAGGATAATTCCCCACTACTGGCATTGCCTACCTTGCGGGAACATTATTTCAAAGTACAAGGAGCGTTTCAGAAGACTTACGCTTCATTAGAGTCGATTTTTAAGAAAGCCGGATTGTGACTTTGATGTTTTAGTATAACATATATTAGAATTCTAAGATTCAATATATGTTTGTATTAAGAGTAATGTAATAACTCTTTAACTATTGTGATATAGTTGGTTAGATTTTTGGTGAGTATTGGTGTATGGGCCCAAGTGGCCATTTTTACTCATGTATGGGTTTCAAAATTGATGAGTCCAAAAACTCATTAGATTTTTAATCCATTTTTCTGAGTTTGTAATGAGAATAACGTTGAATTGTCTGCAGAAAACTGATAATTGAATCAAATTCCAATTTGCAAAGGAAAATACGTGCCAGAAAATCACCCCAGCAAAATCATAAGAAATCAGCCTCGCAGCAGAACTCAAGTCAAAATCCGGGGAATTCTGTCGCGATGTGCGCCGTTTCCAAAGAATTTCAAGTCATGACACCAACAAATTTGGCTTTGAAGAAGAAATCAAGAGTGAATAAGCCTAAGCCGTGACTAAGAAGGAAGTTGAGACAAAATATGACTTGGTCGAGATTAAAAGAAGCAGTCAAATGCAGAAGTTCATGTCATGACATCATTGCGATGTCGCGACACCAAAAGGAGATAAATGATGTCGTGATACCACCATGAGGTCGCGACAAGGAGCTGTCTACAAAGCCACAAGAACAGCCTTCTCAAGTAAAAGAAGTCGCAACTAATTTTGAAAGAAAGGACTTGTTGTCGCGACCTTGACAGTAATGAAGAATAACACCACGCAATGTAAACTCCAACCGTATCGACCAGAACTAATGAAGAAGGCATGATGTCGCCGACACCACTTTGAGGTCGCGACGTAAGTGAAAGCTACAGTGAGATGATGGAGGTCGTGGGATAATCAATAGAAGGCGACAAAAGATTTTCAAAGAGATCAACATAGAGGTCGCGATACGAACAGACAGAGACATCAAACACGGTTAGGAAGATGTCGCGACGCCCTTCGTTCGCGACATCACCGAAGGTATTATGGTCGCTGACGCCCTCGCAGAGTCGCGACATCGCTTATAAGGGAAAGATGGTCGCAACGCCCCCGCAGTCTTACATCACCGCAGTAAGAATGGAGGTCGCGACATCATTTAGCTGTCGCGACATCATATCCAAGAGATGCTGAAGACAAGTCACAACAATAGAAAAGCTTCCACGACATCAAAAGAGCTCATAAGCATAACATTGAAGTCGCTGACGATGATGAAGTCACAATTTCAAAAGAGCTCACAACACGTAGTGAAGTCGCCACGCCATTCGGTCGCGATAACGCTACAAGGAAAGGGCACGCTGGCTAACAAGCATAAGGAAAGAAGGTCGCGACGCATTTAATGGGTCGCGACATCAGATCCAAGGGGTGTTAAAGGCAAGTCGCTAATTGCATAAAAGCTTCGCTACACGGAACGTGAAAACAAGTCGCGATAGGCGCGATTGATGTCGCGACCTCAAAAGAGATCACAATGCAGAAAGATGAAATCGCGACCTCAAAAGAGATCACAATGCGTAAAGACAGTCGCTGACGTGTTATAAGTCGCTGAGATCGTAACGTTCTCATAAGCGCAATGAAGTCGCGACGCGGAAGAGAAGTCGCTGCATCGCACAAACCATAAGCAGAATTAGCGGAAGTCGCTGACGCGGAAGAGAAATCGCTGACATCGAATAGCTCGCGCTGCACAGTGAAGTCGGCGTGGAAGAGAAGTCGCGACATCGCAATGTACCTGCTAAGCGCACGTTGAAGTCGGACGTGAGAGAAGTCGCCGAAGCATCGCAATGCGCCTCATAAGCGCAATGCTGAAGTCGCTGACAGAAGAGAAGTCGCGACATCGTAACGGGGCCTATAAACATAACAAGAAGTCGCTGACGTAAAGAGAGGTCGCACATCAAGTCAAGGTCGTTAATAAACAAATGGAGTCGCGACATGAACAAACAAATGGGACTTCGCTTATTTTGAAACCCACAAGGAAGTGCATCGGTTAGGGGCCCAACTCAACTCCTATAAATAAGCACCGCTACAGAAGGAAAGCAAATTTCTGCGGCTCAAAAAGAGAAGTCTTGGTAGCCGAAGGCTCGTGTATTTTAACTAATTCTCTGCTTTTTCGCTTTTGCTATTATTTTAGATTATATTGTGAGTAGATTGCTATTTCATTTGAATTTCGATCCGATGTTAGTTGTTGAAGTTGAAGCTGAATGCGAATGTTATTTTCTTCTGTAAATTATCAGCCTGGTTCGCTTTGAAGTCCAAACAAATTTTGGAATTTGAACTTCCAGCTTTGATTTACAGTAGTTCTTTTGATCATAGAGCTACCATTAGTGTAATGAAGTAATTTAGAAACCCAGCTTCCGTTGAATTTACTCTGTTGTTAGAATTTATCTTTCCTGCAGAAATTTATCAGAGTCTACTGAACTTCAGTCTTGAATCTGCTTGCTGGTTTTGTTTATTGTTGTATATGATCCAAATATTAGTGTCCTATACCTGCATAGGATTGTTTCATGCTCTGATTTCCAAGAGGCCCTCTGAGTGACACAGAGAAGGCATTCCTGAGAGTATTGAACAATATCTCAAGGGTATGCGAACCTAATATTGGGGATCTAATGGGCTTTGTGAATTCTAATCGATAAATCTTCTTCTCGCTTGAAACCGAGAATGAGTTGAATGACTTATCAATTAAAATGAACAGAGAGTTCGCCGACCACCAAAGAAGTTCAACCCGTGACAGCGATCTAATCACAA
Source organism: Tetrastigma voinierianum (assembly GCA_016808115.1). Lineage (NCBI taxonomy): Eukaryota > Viridiplantae > Streptophyta > Magnoliopsida > Vitales > Vitaceae > Tetrastigma > Tetrastigma voinierianum. Next base: position 151,557 of record JAEQBH010006559.1, on the reverse strand, counting down.
AGAATGAACTCGTTCCAATTCTTAAGGATGAGAAACTGCATAGTGTAAACTCATGCTTGCCTATGTCTTAGGAGCTAAGGTTTACAGTCCATGTTCAGGGTATGAAGCATTGAAAAAGAAAAATACCTAACAAGGCAACTCGATTGCAAAGTAGTTATCTTTAATCCTCTCGTGATTCGAAAGAACAGGGAAGATTAGAGATGAAATGTGTCATTAAGGAGAGATCCACATGCATTACCTTCTTCCTTGGATGGATTCTAAATTTGAGGTTCAAGAAGCAAAGTTACAGAGTTGTCTGCAGGAATTGATGTTTCACAAATGCTTGTATTTTCAATGCTCCCTTTAAAAACTAATCGATCGCTATTTCTTTAATTTTTTTATTTTAGTGTAAGCATTATTTCATTTTGTTCTTAGTTTACATATCTTTATTCTTTCATTATTTTCAAGGTTGTTAGGTATATATCAATTGCAAATCATAGTCCAAATAGTATAGAGCTTGAATAGTCAGGGTAGTTGATTGAGAATTCTTAAGATCTCTGTGGGATCGATATCTGGACTTCAATCCACTTTATTACTTGTTCGATCTGTACACTTGCAGAATCATGGATCAAAATTTGAAAGAAATCTAACTAGTCTTAAGGAACCAGCTTTTAATCAGTATAATTGTAAAGAAATATAACAAACAAGTTTCATGGCATTATTGCTAGGGATTAGACAATAGTCCTATGGTAATAACGCTATAAATTTGTGTTGATGTTTTGATCCATCACTCACACTTACATAATGAGAGAAAGAAAGTGTGAGACCCAACAAGTTTTTGGCGCCGTTGTCGGGGATCGAAAGAATTAATTAGGATCAATATTCGATCGAAGAAGGAAATACTAATTTGGACATTTTTAAGAAAATAACAAAATAGCTTTTCAAGCAGTGACTACATTAGTCACTAATTTTTTAACAAGCCATATTGAAAATATTTGTTAGGTTTGACTAATCCTATTAATATGAGTATGCTTTTATTTCAGAAACCTTAATGCATAGGAAACAGGATCCGACCGATTCCAGCTAGACACCGGGAATTGAGAGAACTTCAGAGCTTAAGAAAGACAAAAGAGCGTAAAACAGCTAGCGACGTATTATAGACGTGACTCAAACAGATAACGACAACAAATTTAAGACTCTATTATCGACACAATGGAGGATTTCCTCGAGGCCTATTATTCAAGAAGAGTATTCGCAATCGCACACCACAAAGTGGATGCAAACAATTTCAACTAAAGGCCTTAATTACCAATGGTTCGAAGAATATCGCCATCGGGTCATCCCATCGAAGACCCAACGAGCACCGGGAAGATTTCAGATGGCTAATACAGCTGGAAGTCAACGGTGTGAGACTGAGGTGATATTAAAACTACATCTCTTCCCATTTTCTTTGAGAGATATAACAGCCACATGGTATGAATCATTACCATATGGTTCTCGTTTGATACTTGGGGAAGAGTTGGTAGAAGCTTTTACTTAGGCGCATTCTTTCCCCCATCTCACTTCAGAGAGACGAAGAGAGATAATTGTATTCCAACAAGGGGAAGATGAGAGCCTTTATGTCGCTTGGGAAAGATTCAAAAGATTGTTGAAGAGGTGCCCAATGCATGGAATAGACTTGAAGACCTAGATGGATATAGTGTATCACGCCTCGAATGATACATCCAAGGGTATTATCTGATGTGCCATGTCGTGGAGCATTCAAGCCAAAAGGTCAAGAGGCAAGAGAGTATCCGATAGAGGACCTGGCAAAATGCAATATGAAAGCTCCATCTAAGTTTTCAAGAGGTAGTAGCAGAGGAAAATGGGTAATAGAGCTGAGCAAGATGACAACCATGGAGGCTAAGTTGGATGCTATAATGCATAGGATGGACAAACAAGAGAGGAAGATGCACATTGCTCATGAAATAGAAGCAGTAGAAAGAGAATTGATGAGAAGAAGTGCTGATGTGCCAATGTAAGAAGACTTATGGTGCCGAGGAGGTTACACTAAACGCAAAGAAGTTATCATTTCTGCCAATCCTAACTCCGCCCATACACTAATCCAAAGATCGAGGAACCAAGTGAGAATTTCTCTATACGCGGAGGGGCACACATGGCCCAAGGCAGACAAGATCCTCAACAAGGATATCGCAGCCACTCAAGGTCTCCAGAGCAGCAGCAGCTAGCGGGTGAGGGCGTAAAATGAATACTGTGTGGTCGAGGAGAACCCAACCATTTGAGGAACAAATGCTACAGTTCATGGGGGATAACAAGAGGCTATTACAATTCCATGATCAGAAACTATCTGACTTGGAAACTTTGAAGTCTGATACCCAGATGTTTCAGAAGAATGCTAGTGCTTCACTGAAAAATCTAGAGATACACGTAGGGCAATTGGCCCTGAATATGCCAAATCAGAACAAGGGAACATTCCCCGCACATTTCACAGGTGACACAGGAGAAGAACCGGGCGCGGCGAGTTCAGTGAGAGTGGAAGGATTTGGGCGATAAACAGGAAAGGCAGGATAGAAACGAAGAAATTTTGGGCGGAGAAAGAAGAGGCGAGAGAAGAACGACACGATTGAGCGGATAGAGAAAGGAAGAAATGACAGAAGGTACTGACAGCTATCTGCGGTACCATTCCACGGAGACTTGAAGGAAATGAAAAGGAAAACGATTTTCAGATTCAGCCCGGATCTTCGAAAATGAGAAATAAATATCCCATTGCGAAGTGTCAGTGATATATCACTGTAATTACTTGAAGAGTCTTGACGAAAAGAAATATAGTGAGGAGGGTATAGTTAACTTAGATGCTTCATGCGGTGCCATTATTAAGCAGGCTCGGCAAAGATGAAAGACCACAGCGAGTTTCACTATTCCGGTTCTATAGGAAATGTGAATTGAAAACTTTATGTGACTCTGGGCGAGTATAAATTTGATGCCTCTATCGGTTAATACGAGACTTAGTTTGAGAACTAACTAGCAACAATTACATTACAAATATTTGTGATAGATCTTCGCATAACGGAAGGCATTCTGAGAAAAGATCTGTTTGTGTGGGGTTAAATTCATTTACAGTAAGGTGCCACTATTATCCATCTGCGGATGGAGGAAGATCCTCGAGGATTTCCTCTGTTCTTTAGGAAGACCTTTCTTAACAACAGGAGAACATGATTAATAGCCATGAAGAAAAGTGGGCGGCACTCGGAGTTGAGAGCTGACAGTCATTTCTAATAATCTTCATAAAATCACCGAACATCTAATGTAGAGGAAGGCAGGTTGTATCGGTATGAAACTGACTAGCCTTCCCGATGATGAAGTGAATTACGATTGTCATTGAAACTCCCCATCAATGAAGTGAGATGAATTTTGATACCTTCAGGAAAGCTTGCGATTTGTGGTGCGCACCAAATGTTTTAAACCATGAAGCAAATCTCAATCTCAATGAAAACGGTGACAAGAAGATATTGAGCAAACTTGAAAACTTTAATGACTTCATGTGAAATGAACGATCTGGAAAAAGGATTAACATTAAAGGAGTTGCTAATCATTTGAAGAAATATGAGTTTTAAATGAAAGAAAAACAATTATCTTTCATCATCATAATTTATAACTAATTACAGAGAACTACAGAGAGCTCAGATTCTTGGTAATTTGAGGAAAATACAAGCGATTGCTTAGTCGATTGAAGATCTTGAAGAATTATCGGTCCTGTTTGTATGCACAAAATATTGTTTGGAAGATAATGCAAAGGCACATTTGAGCATCAAAGGAGCCTAAACCGGTCTGAAGAGTTGTCCCCAGAAAAAGTTAAATAATTGGAAATGCGGGTTTTATATATCTTTGTGTCAGAGACTGATTCTGAAATCGCCAGTACATGTGGTTCCCAGAAGGTGGATTCAGCATGTCGAAATCAAGAATAGTGAACATTCCTACTGAAAGGCAGCTGGATGGAGGGGTTTTGCCTCAAACTCTGAAGAAAATTAGATCACCTTCATGACCCAGAAAGGATCTGTTTTACCTTTCATCGATCAAAATCTTGGATCGAGGTTGTGGGGACACCCTCTGTTTATTTTCTTGATGAATCACCCTCTTTGGATCTTATAACAAACAAAATACATATGAAGAATCAAGGAAGAAATCACAGCCTGTTTTGGTACTTTTACTTTAAGAAGAAAATCTACATTACAATGACCCATGTAATACTCTAGGCACCACTAAGTGCATGATGTCTATATTTAAATCTAAGCGAGAAGAAGTTGCTAGGGAATCTTAAGCGGATGATTCGGTGTATGGATCGGTTTTTTGAAACGATACTTACTGGGCGTGCTTGAAGGTGCAGACAAATCAGCTACGGTGGGAAAAGTATTATAGTTCACGAAAGGTTATCTTTAGGGCACATGGTTTTAACGGCGGGGCTTGAGTATGAGCAAACACCAAGTTTGATTATAAAGACTATTTTACCCTGCAATCGAGGAATAGAGAGATTTCCGAACCGCTCTAGATTTATAGAAGATTTATCGGAGATTTATCAAAAATTGCTAGACCCTTATGCGGATTATTTGGAAAGATAGTAAGTTTTATTTTTGATGAATCTGCCAGACGAGCATTTAGAAAAATCAAATCAGATCTCGTGGAAGCTCCCTCATAAGCAAAACCAAATTGGAACAGAGAATTTAGAATGTCATGTGTGATGCATTGATTTTGCAATGGGGCTGTGTCCAGGACTGAAAGATGAAAAGAAAAGAAATGTTCAGTAGATTTCTTGTACGTGAGCAACTTTAATGTGAAACCTGTGAGAAAATTACTCTACACTCTTGAAAGGAGATCTTGTGGTGTTTAGCATGTGAAAAATTCAGGCCTGTATGTTTTGGGGTCCGTGTTTGTTACCACCACCATGATCATACCAAACAATTAAATATTTATGTAAAGAAGAAATAAACAAGTCAAATGAGTCAGTCTGTGCATGTAGTACCTGGGTTTGATTTGGGGAATTAAGACAGAAGGCGGTGACAATGATGTGATGGCTGATCTCCACTGTATCACACAAGTAGAAAGGAACATTGTACAAGAAAAGGAAGAGAAATAGCGAAAATTTTCTAAGATGAAGAATTCACTCTATTTGTCACTCGATCACCACATTTGTGCGATATTGTAATTTCTTGGCTTGTGGGAATTATACTGAGTCAGCCTTCTGTGAGAGAGAAAAAGTTAAGGACGACGATAAGTGGCCTCTGGGATGATCCATGACTAATTTTAAAAGAGGAGCTGATAACTGGTCCTGGAGATGTAATATACAGAAAGTAAACAAACAGATTTTACAAGGAGTAATGGCTGCATCACCTTATGGAGGACACTTTTGCGGGAGATAAAAACTGACCCATGAAATTCTCCATTCGAGGATTTTCTTGGCCTACAATTTTAAGGACTTTTGAATGGGTAAGTATTAACAGTCAATCTAAAATAGGAAAACTATCATTGCTAAATGAGATGCCACAAAGTGATATCTGATGATCTGATTCATTACAATCATCTCAGAATGGATTACAATGTGGACCTTTCTCACGGTTTCATTTGGAAATATGCATACTCCTAGGCATGGTTATGTATCAAGTAATTTAAGCTTGATAGCTTGTCCTAAGAATGATACGATACAATTAATGGGTTTTTTACAAAAGGAAGTATTCTTGCTTGATTTGGGACACGAGCCATAATTAGTGATGGGAGGAAGCCATTTTGAAAATGGGTGTTTAATGACTCAGCGAGGCTTGAGATGTAGTATCAAACACATTATGAGCTTAGCTTATCATCATGCGAATGGAGCAAAATTGAAATTTCCCAACGGAGAAATAAAGTGCGGAAAATTTGTGTGAGTTCTAGCGGGGGGAAGGATTGTCTTTGGCTGATGATACATTATGGGCATGCATGGTGGTTATAAGAGCTCCCATTTGGAATGTCCCCACTCTGAACTGTCTTTGGAAAACCATGTCACCTCCACTCTTGTTTGGAATGCAGAAGCCATAGGCCATCAAGCGGTGAACCACGTTCAAAATTTCGGGAAGAGAACCTCAAACTGAATAATTTGGAAGGGCGAGAAGCGAAGCCTGTGACAATGCTAGAATATGCAAGGATCAGAGATAAGACATGATCGAAAGTTATGAGGAAAGGATTCGGAGCGAGGATCGGGTCTTGTTGTTCACTCAGGATCAGTCTTCCGAGGAAAATTTTGAAGTCAAAATGGGTGGACACCGCCTCTGTCTGGGTGTCATTACCTATCTTGGAGACGATAACACTTTCGGGCGATCTTCGGGAAAATTCAAAGTTAATAAGCGAAAGTGAACCTCTTAACTGGGAGAAGAGAAAGGAGAACTCAGGTTGGTGAATTGAAGAAAACTAATTGACTAGTCATAGCTAAAGGCTATGAAAATGAATAGAAGCCTCATGGGACTGACCCGTATAGAATTTTGTTCTTGTTTAGACTTGATTTTTTTTTATTTATTACGCGTTTTTGAAAATTTTGGGTTTCTAATCTATTAGTTACATTTGAAGTGTGGGTTAACACAGATTAATTTAATCCTTTTACCAATTAATTATAATCCTCCTTGAAGATAAAGAAAATCAGTAAACAGTAAGAAGAACAAACTCTAAGAACTGACTCCGATAGCTACAGGGTTGGAGCTGACTGAAAAGAATAGCACTTTTCCTCACTAAGTAAAGTCTTGTGAGAGGATTGAATGCAGTGCATTTTTTTGGTTGTTGTTGTTGGGAATGGTGATGAGTCCTCAGGACATTTGAGTCATTCAGGGAGTGGATAGTGATGTCAGTTACAAGGGAGGCGGGTGCGATTATGGTCGCGACCCCAGTTACTATATCTGACTGAAAGTCGGTCAGCGATAGAGTTGGGGTGACACTTGGTCGAGTCTTGGAAGGGAAGAGCAGAGGGCCTGGTCGCGACCGGTTTTATGTCTGTGGCAGAGGAGTGAGTCATAATAGAGGCTGTTCCCAGTCCTGACCAGAGTGATCACAGCCAGGTGGTGAGGGTGCGCGACTGACTATCATAAAATGATGTTCATGGCGATGTCGCTGTCCTCACGGTTTACTTCATATCATGACAAAACAATGACAAGTTGCGACATGAGACAAGTATTACAAATTTGATGTGGTTGTTGATTTTGCCTGGGATTTGTGTGGCACTGTCCTTGACACGAAGGGGTGAGTCGCGACTGACACGAATGAGTGAGTAATGAGAGCGATACCTGATGGAGTGGTGCGGTACGTTGAAACTCCTCCACTGGCATCTCCTTCCTTGTGAAGCAAATACAAGCGCACTCATATCTTGCATGTTCTCTGGTTCTCAGTTCTTCACAAACCTAGTAGAACTTCTATCTTTCTCAAAACCTTTCGGTTTCTCTAATGGCCGAGATCTTAGGCCACTCATCCCAAATGCGGCGAAATCATGGAGGGTATACTTTCAGATAGAAGGGAGTTCATCTGGAACTGAAAGGAGGAAACAGGCCCAGTCGGAACAGCCGAGAAGTTCGGCTTAGGTTGCAGAAGCGCGGAGGAAGGAAAGAGAATGTGAAGGAAAGGCGAAGGTTCGGTCTCGGAAAGCTTTCTCCAGTGGAAAAGCACTATCTTTGGAAAGGATTGTAGGAGAAAGGAGGAGCTTGGCTTGACTCATCTCACCTTTCAAGGAATTGATAGAGCAAAGAAGGTAGGAAGAGTGCAAACATCGTCTAGTTATCTAAACATGGTCATAAATATCAGGAGACCCTACTCAATCTGGTTGCAGGAGGAAAGAGAACTCTGTTTATCGGAGAGTGGTGTATGGAGAAGCAAGAAAGACCTATTATCAAAATCTGCTATTAGGATGGAAGGGCGAGAAAAATGGATCAAAATTCAAGAAGTGATGAACAGCCTAACTAAGTATAGAAAGCGCCACAAGAAGAGCTCTGCCAGGATGGTAAGAAGTGGAGTCAAGAAAAAGAAGAAAAAGAGCAAAGACCACGAAGCGAGAGGGTGTGAGGAGGAGGCAAAGTGGACCTTCTTAGCCTGCATTTATGAGTTCTATAAACTGTATCTGCACGATGAAAACAAGAAAGCAATCCTTCTCTATGCCATGCGAGAAAGTCTGAGTTGATCTTTGGGCAGTCAATAGAAAGAATTCTAAACCAAATTACCACCGGGAGAAGTAATAAAGAAGTTGATCACCATCTGCATTGTATCGCGGGTTGTATTGGGTGGTGTTGAGGGCGTGGGAAGAAGAAGAATGCTTACTAAAAAATTCACCACTCACCTTGGCAGAAGGGTAAACGAGGGCTAAAGTCAGCAGGAAAGAGGGGGTTCTGGTAAATGATTCAGGGATGAGAAAATGAAAATCAAATCTAGGAAAAACTCTTCTTCTGGAGTGCGTGACGAGAAGAGAAGAAATATGAGGCATCAAGAAGGGAATACTTTTATGTTTCCTGGAGGATACTCAGCAGAAGCTAATGAATTCTATGAACTCTGACGTGATAAGGGCAGGTAGTTTGAGGGAACACAGTGAAACACGGGAGCCCAGGCGATAATCAAACCAATGGAAGTACTTTCAGTTCAATTCGAGGAAGGCATGGAAGAAAGAGAAGAAATGGAACCTCCGACCAAAAGTTCGAGAAGAGGGTTTAACGAAAAGAATTCTGAAGAGGGATCAACAATTTGGAAGAAGAGATGAAAGAAAGGAGAGCATTGTAATTTAGATGAAAAAAAGAAAGATCAACAATGAGAAGAATAAACAGAAGAAAAGGAAGCGGAGATGCGATCTGGGCAGCAAGGAAAAGTTTAAAGGAAATGGAGGAAAAGATGAAATCTGAAGGGGTAAAGGCTAAGCCATGGTCGTTTCCTATAGTCAGTATAATCGTGATTCTCAACTCTTAAAACTCGTAAGGGAAGGGATGGAATCAAAAAAGAAGCCAGTAGAGAGACAGGATCGAGGGATTCAGAGTTTCTATACATGTCAATGTTCAAAGGATTTCGAAGGAAGAAAAAGGATGGAAGGGCAGAAAGATAGAAACTCTGAGTGATGAATTGCTGGCTTTGAAGAAAGAATAAGCCAAAAATTCGTTTAAATTCACTCAACGATCTTTCCAGATTTTTTGAAGTCATGTGAAATGGAGCAGCTGTGATGAACACAGGCACGAGACGAGATGATGCGAGATAAAGATTGATCTCTGGAAGTAGTTGATCCTTGAAGAAGGATCAGAAAGGAGAAATCTCTGAGAAGAAGAAGACTGAAAGTAAATTTCTCAGTTCAGTCTAGTTTTGGCTGCACATAATGATCTGGATCCCCAAACAAATATTACTCCTCATACGAAAGAAAAATAGACTTCCATTGATTTATATTCTCATCCTCTTGCTAGTTGTTTGAACTATCTTGTTTGTGCATAAATGTCACATCGCTCAGAAGATTTGTGAAGGGAGTGTTTGCTTGCGAGTTAACTTGTGTTTACTTTTTGTACGACATTGGGAAATACTAATAAGGATTTGGTTGAGAATGAAAATGTTTGAAATATAATGTCTGAACTAGTTGAGTAGTTTTGACTAGGAGATAAACTTAATTCACAAATAATGCATATTCAGGAAGGCATGTGGAATAAAGAAAAATGGAATTAAATTGTTCTTTGTTGTATTTAAATTCAATTTAGTTGCAAAAATTGGAGGAAGTTGGTTGCGATAGAGACAAAATGCTTAGTTAAAATAATGTAAGTATACGGTGAATGAAATTACGGAGTCTTGGGAAAGAAATAATACACATTGGTCAGCAAGGCTTATGAAACACAGCCAGGAATTAAAGGAACATCTTAAAAATTAGGTTAGATCCACCGGTCTGCATTGTTTGATTGATTAGTGAGTCTACAGGTAAAACAATAACGGGGAAATGATAGAGGCCGTCAACAGAAGCTGAAAGACCTTTTTAAGCCTACCCTCAAAATATAGCCAGCATATTCTCTAGTTCCCCGATTTAAGGCTAAATAAGCCTTATTTCTTCAACAACTGACAGTTGTGAAATTCCCTTCCTTGCAATAAACCTGCATTAAAGGGCAAAATTATCCGGTTTCTAATAGAAAAGTTTTGGTATAAGAGGAAGAAGCAAGTTTGGGGGAATAATATTCCAAAGTTACACCAACTAAGAAAGGGTTGAAGAGCTAAGAACGAAGCTAGTGAAATACAAAGGAATAGAGATTTTAATGCTTGTGGCCTATTTCTCTTGAACAATTAAGCTCGTGAGGGTGTTTAACACCTAACACCTAATGCAGCTGGTATGGGGTTGCTGGCCCAGGAAGTTCTCTATATGACAATGAGAAGCTGAGACACAAAAAACAATTGCTGTCCAAATCTGAAATAAGGCAGGGAGTTGAAAACGAGGATACTGCTTTGAATCAAGTATGGAAGTTGAGATTCCCCATAAAAATTCAAAAGAGGAATCAAGCTAGGATGCGAGGAATCGAGAAGGAACAAGCGAGAAAGGAAGAGTTGGAGGCAACAATATGAAACCAGAAAGAACTCAAGGAGAATATGATATTAACCTAGAATTTTTCCATTATCTACCCGATTACCTAAGCCGACATTCTGAAGCACAGAACCTATCATTGATTTTGAGTTGAATTTACCTACATTAGTGAGATCAATATGAAAAGAAACAAGCATATAGGACTTGATAAGCGGTCTAAGAAATCAAGAATTAATAAATCTAACATAGGAAGACAATGATTGATGACTACACACACACACACAGAATAAGACTTATTCTGTCACTTTAATTACATCCCATTTAGTTCTCAAGCATTATATAATAAGTAGCTCACCTTCTTATTATTCAAGTAATAATTGAAATAATAGTGATATCTACTAATTTCAGGTCAGAAAGGTGGAATGAAAAGAATGTGGAATAAATCGAGGAAAAATGTCTACTAAAATTTTCTAACCAATTTGTTTGAGGAATAATAAATTTCTTACCCTCTTTGGCAGGGACGAAAATTTTAAGATTAGGGTGATAAAGTCAAGCTCAGTAGATTTTTAATCCCATTTTTACGAGTTTATAATGAGAAATAACGTTAAATTCTTGCGAAGCGGAGTGAATCTGTTCAATTGCGGAAAATCTGATAAAATCAATTATGTCTTAAATCATACAGCAGCGGGCGAAGTGTGGAATTTAAGTCTCGACGAGCCTTAGTTCCCGGAAATTTCGAGTCAGCACCAACAAATTTGGCTTTGAAGAATGAAGAGTGAACAAGCGATGTTTGAAGGAAGTTGAGACAAAATATGACTTAATTAATGAGGTCAAAGAAGCGTTCGAATGCAGAGTTCGTATCGACATCCTTCTGATAATCAGCATGAGCCTGGAAGATCTAAATGATGTCGTGATACCTGTGAGTCGCGGCAATTTGTCCTGAAAGCCTGAAAACGGCCTTCGAGTAAAGAAATTAGCAGCTAATTTTGAAAGACTTGTTAACTAGCGACCTTGCGTGTGAAGAATAATGTTTGAAATTCGCGCGAAACTCCAAATCAAACGACGGGGAACTGGCGAAGCGAACGCGATGTCGCTGACACCGCTGGTACAGCGGCGGTAGCAAGCGATGGAACATGGAGGTAAATAATGGCTGAATAGAAGTTGCGGCAAATTCAAAGGAAGCTGAACGAGTGGCAGCAGTTCGACGAATGAAGACATCGAACGGATAGAAGAGATATCTGACGTCAGCCGTTAATTACAAACACTCGGTACGGGTATTATGGTGTGACGTCATATCAATCGCGACATCGATTTATAGAAAGATGTTAAAGCGGCGTCATACGTTGTGACATCATTGCGAAGAATGAATTGGCGACATCATTTAATTGTCGGCGACATCTGTATCAGAGATCTTTGAGAAAACAGATCAATAATGAAAACTGCGAACATCCGGAAACTCCGCTAAACTATAACAATGATACAGAATCGCTATAGTTAAAGTGCTGTGACCTCTCAAAGATCCCTCTATTACATGAAAAGAGCTGAAGTCGCGGCGTCATTTGGTAATTGGCGATAAGCGGTTACAAGGAAGAAGGTCGGCGTTATTTAGCGGTCTGACATTAGATCAAAGGGGTGTTAAAGGCAAGTTGGGCGGGATGAAGCACGCTCACGGACCCGAACGAAAGCAAGTGGGTGACATGATTGAAGTGGCGACCTCGAAAAGATCCTAATCTGAGAGAGAGGAAAGATGAGTACGTGGAAGAAATGCAAACATGAAGCATCTGCAGAACACGGGTGAGTCACTGACTTTAATGAAGAATGCGCGACATGAACGACTCATGCGAGCGTTGAAGTCGCGATGGCGGAAGAAGAGTGGCGGCCTGTCGAGCGACTCTGCGCCTGCGATGAAGTGGCGAACGCTGGAAGTCTCGACATCGAGCAGCTCATGGCCCGAGCGGTGATGTCTGGCGTGGAAGAAGTGGCGACATCGAGCGGCTCATAAGTGAAGCGGTGAAGTCGCGGCGTGGAAAATCGCGACACTCAAACGACTTCATCAACGAGAGCAATTAAAAAATCATGGCGAGTAATAAGAATTCAAAACAATGATCGAGAACAGTGACTGGAGACAAATGGAGTCGCGACATGGAACAAACAAATGGGCAGTTGTTTTGGAGGCCGCGAGGAGGTGCATGAGATTCAGGGCCCGACTCGGAGACCCTATGGAAATGTGTTTGCTCTAGAAGAAGCGACAACCAGTGACCTGAAAAAAGTCACGGGTAATGAAACTCAATCTATTATTACTTGTTTCTTTTCTTTGTTTCTTTGTTATTTTAGATTATATTAAAGGGTATATTGCTATTTCATTTGAATTTACGGATCTGGATGTTGGATTGTTGAAGTGAAAAAGTAAGATATATATGTTATTTTCTTCAATTCATACTGTGGTGTTTAAGTTCAGCTCAGTGCAGATTATGGGCTTCCAGGTTCAGTTCCCTGATGTCTGAATTCTTTTGATCGGAGGCGCTCTTAGTTGGTGTGTCTGATAATTTAGAAACCCGACAAGTTGATTCCCTCATGTGGATTTGTCTTTCTGCTGATTTGCTCCAGTCTCTTGAACTGGTCAGATGCGCTTCTTTGGTTTTGTTTATTGTTGTATACAGATCAATCTCTTCTAAGTCAATCTATCTCTTGTAATGGGATTGTTCAGTGTTTTTGGAACGGGGGCATAGGGCTGAGGAAGTGTTCTATGAAATGTCAGTGGCTGCTATATCTTAAGGGTATGAGACACAATATTGGAGATCTAATGGAGCTTGTGAATTCAATCGATAAATCTCTTCTCGCTTGAAGCAGAGAGTAAGGTTGAGATAAGATTATCAATTAAAATGAGCGAGGAGAAGGTCACTCAGTTTAAATAGTCAAGATTCAATCCACGTATTTAGCAAGGATCACAATCTGAGGAAGAATAGGCTGTTCCAATTTTGAGATAAAGAAACCGAGTATAGTGTAAACCCACGCTTTACCTATGTCTTGGGAGCTGGGTTTGGTCCCACGTGATACTGGGTGTAAGTATGTTAAAATACCATCTGGAAACAAAGCAACCAGTTCCCAGTGTTTCATTCCATGTCTGAAAGGAAGCAGAAGATTGAATGATGAAATGTGTCGTGGGGAGAGATCCACATCGCATTCTTTCTTATCTGGATGATTACAAATGGGGTTCGAACAAAGTTATAATGCAGGGTGATGTTTCCTGTAATTGTATTTCAAATGCTCCTTTAAAAACAATGATTAGATATATACCTACTTTAAATTTTTATTTTAGATATAAACATTATTTCATTTGATATTTAATTTACCATATCTTCTTTCATTATTTTGAGAGTTGCTAGGGATGTATCAATTTACAAATCATAGTCCAAATAGTATAGAGCTTGGTGGTGAGAGGTAGTTGATCGGGGTGCTTGAGATCTGCGGCAGGATCGATATGCGGACTTCAATCACTTTATTACTTGTTCGATGTACTTGCGAGAATCATGGATCAAAATTTGGAAAGAATCTAACTGGTCTTAAGGGAACTAGCTTTTGTCAAACCTCTCAGTAATAGCATCATAACAAAACAGGTTTCGTAAGCATTTATTCTTGAGAGTTAGACAATGATCTATGGTAATAACACCTCGGTGTAGACTGATCTTTGCCACAAATCAAAATCTCACACTCACTCAATGAGAGAAAGAAAGTGATGAGACCCCAACCAACAGCCTCAGAGACACACACAGTATTCCAGCAGGGTTGACAAGGTTAATCATTGAGACACTGGGATGGGGCTGTGTATACTGTTTCTGGTATCACCATCATCTCTAAATCATTGTTGTGTAGCATAACCCACTAAACCTAGGTTACTTAGGTAGGAGCACAAAATCTATAATAATGAGTATTATTTACATACCTTAGAATTTGTCTTATTACTTATAATTGTGACTAATATTTTCTATAAATGAACCAGTGATTTCAACTCCACAAACAATGTTTTCTATAGGAGCAATTAAATAAAAAAGACTTGTAAGTATACCGTTGAAATTTATGGATTTATTAAAAATCCATTGCCTTCTTTTTCATCTTTAATTGCTTTATAAAGATTTTGAGTTCCTATGATACTTTTATCGTAAAAATACTTCAGAATTTCCATATTATACATCTTTTGTAAGATGAAGATTCCACACTTATTTGTTGAACTTCAATTCTAAGAAAATAAAGAATTAATGTCAATCTATCGTCTCAAATGACATCTATCGTCTCAAATAATTATGTCATTACCTCCTTATATAGATAATCTCTCGCAAAAGTTACATCATTCACATAGAGATATAAATGATGACATCATTGTGGGGAATTTGACAATGCGGTGTCATATAAATCAAGACAGCTTAAGTCTGTATTTATAAACAAAATGTTATCCACACTTATATCAAGTATGTAGTATGTGTGGCGCCACGATTTGAGGTCGGTCTTACCATCGCTTTATGGAAAACCTGTGTGTCTCATGATATGAACCCATGCATGAGTAAAATGACCATTGGCTTCTAACATATCTTCAAAGTATATATTTTATACAAAAATAAGTTAATTTGCACAATTTGTTACGTTCATCTCAATGGGTCTTTTACGATTTTTACAAAATATACGCTAACAAGGCCACATATGGCTATTTCTTTGTCTAAAAGGCCTCGGATCGTCCCATCCCAGTGAACTGCCAGTTCACACAAATAATTTTCCTCGATAAGTTATATTTAATCTCTATCACCGGTTTCGGACTTGTTTAGGGTATATTATAAGCTAAATGGAATTTTCGAAATAAAATTAGAGACCCGGAATTAATAATAAAGCCAAGGGTAAATTAGTCTTTTACCACTTGAGGACAATCATCTATAAGATGAAAGAGGGGATGCCGAAGTATAGAAAGTGAATAAGTTGGATTGGGAAATAATAACAAATAGATTGGATGCAAAATAGAAATTTCTGTAAGTTCTAATTAAGAAGATAGGAGAGAAAGGGCATGTGCAAAACTAGGAAAAATGTTTAAAAATGCAAAGCCAAACATAAGCCTTAACAAAACATGGATTTAAGGCCAAGAATTGGTCTCATTGAGAGAGGACCAAACCGTGGAAAGAGAGAGAAGATGGAGAAAGAAGGAAAAAAGAAGAAAAAAGAGGAAGAGAAGAAGAAGAGAAGGAGATTCAAGCCAAGATAAAAAAATTATGGAACTACGAAATTTGGCGTATGGATCTTTAGTTTTACTTGATTTAGTAACTTACGAACTAAGAGTTTGATAAAGTTCATCTATTATGGGTTTTAACTGTTTAGTATTTGATTCTTTTCTAGAGTTTGATAGGATTTCATCTAACCCAGATGTGGGTGGGTAAAGACCCCAGGTATTTTAAGAAAACATGGAATCCTTCTGTACCGAAGTTGGATTCTATCTGGTCATTATAGATAAAGGAGTTGGATTCGAACAAACCTAATAAATCATATCATTTGGATTTATATGGTCATATAGTTATGTTATAACCAAGAGTTATTTTTAGGAGAATATCATAGGTTCTTGTTGGAGAGATGTGTAATTGAATTATGATTTTAAGCAAATTAGAAGAGGATTATGGATGATTTGAAATGGTTTGATGTGTATGAAGTATAGAGTTGATTTTGAGTAGCAAAATATGGAAAAATGGGACAAAAACACATTTGAGCATTCGGGTGACATGTCTTGATGCACCTTGAACGTAATACCCCGGATACATCTTGTGTTCTGGTCATTTTTGTGCTGTCTTCTGATCTATAATTATTTATCTTAAGTACTACTACTATTCATATTCCCTTTCCCTATCTTATTGATTTTATAACTAACCTATATTGCTCATTTCTTATCCGATTTTGGTGATTCGTGGATAATTAAAATACTCACTTAAGAATAAACTTTTTTTATCGAAATAGGCATCGTAGGAATTCTGATTCTAAGTGGCCTAAATTCACTGAGGGGTAGGTATGTGCAAGCCAAATTACATTTCGATTTGATCATAGAGTAGTCAGGTTCTTACTGGAACATAACTATGAAGGATCTCCAGTTATCAAATTGGGTATTCGGTTGAACCAGAACCATGGCACCTTAACTTTTCCTAAAAATTACAAAAGATAAAAAAATATCAAACAATAAGAGAAGTTATAACCCGGAAAATGAGTAATAACTGTCACAAATATAAATAATTAGAATTGACTAGTTTAAGCACATCAAATCTATTTTATAACATATATTACGGATGATCGATTGGATTGATTCCAATTTCTAAGTAAAAAATAAATTCTATTATAAGGGACAGAACATGAATGAGTGTCGTGAATGAATATGGCGGATGAGTATATGAGAGTAGTACGTAGAGATGAATATCCTTGAATGAGGGAGAAGCTCTAACCTGGATGAAGTATCATGTGAATGAGTATATGAAATGTGAGCACGTAAGTAAGGTATGAATGAAGTATATATGAATAATATGTGAATGAGTATATGAAATAATTGCATGAATTAGTGATATATCTTTGAAAGGGACTGTCTGAGAAAATTGTTATGGAATTGAGGAAATGTAATATTTGAAAGCCAGAATGAATATGGATGATGATAAGGGCCAGATTCATCAAACGAATAAAATGTAAATGTGAATAAAATGAAAATGGAATTGAAATAATCTTCTGAAAGCAAGATAGATATGAATGATGAGAAAAGGCGGGATTCATTAAATGGAATTAAATAAAAATGTGAATTGATTGATATATCGAATAGAGCACTTTGTGGGATACAACGGCATCAAGTCATGAAGAGCCTAAATTTTCCAATGTCCTTGGTGGGATGCACGTCGGCATCGGGTCATGGTGGCGTATGGCATTGTTAATCTGCATGGCGGGATACGATCAAACATCAATCTGATACATGGCATATCTCTTTAATTGATACCAAATGTCGGGGTGCACCCAGGCAACATCCTTCATGTGATGGGAGGCCAGAATAGTGATACCACATGTGGAGTGCTTAAATGACATCCGTCATGATGGGAGGTAGAATAGAAATGTACCTGTGAGGGTGCACGACGACCTCGTCTGCAATGAGGAGGCGATCGTAAATCCCATGTCGAGTGCACCCGAGCGATGCATCCTGGCTGGAGAATTGAATCGTTAATCTACATCGCCAGATCACCATGATCAAACATAATGAGGGCCGAATAAATATCTGCAATATATAGAATGCGGCAAGCGGCATCGGCATGATGGGAACGAATAAGTAATACACGTGTGGGATGCAAAAACGACATCGGAATGATGGGAGGCAGAATAAGTGATACCCACGTGTCGGGATGCGCAAACAGCATCGTCATGATGGGAGGCCGGGTGTAAAATGTGTAGGCACATTCACCCAGGAATGATAATAAAGTCAGGATTCATTTAACGAATCAAATCCCGAAATGTGAATTGAATAGTCAAAGTGAAATAACCAACATTGGCGAAGTGTAAATAGGATTATGTATATACTTTAATATATATAAATTAAATCTAGCTCTATAGCTAAGCCGCATTGTAATCTGATAAATAATTATTGTAAAATGGCTTGTGTGAAAATGAATAGCATGAGTTTATGTGGATATATAAAAGCGTATTTATAAATACATTTTAGTAATTGTAAAAATTTATGAAGCTTACCCCAAATAAATATTTTCCATAATATCTTTGATATAATGGAATAAATCAAACAAAATATTTGAAAGATATTGAAAATGTCGGAGTAAGCTAGACTCGAGTTGGATCACGCCCCCAGGTGGTCGGGGATTTGGGCGCGACACTTTTTAAAATAAAAAATTTAATAAAACCAAGCAAATGTTTGAGATAATCATTCGAACGTTGGGTAAACCGGGCTCGATCTTGGATCCACGGTGGGTTGAGTCGAGTTCGGGTCGCGACACTTTGGCAGTATACTCTGAAGCAAAATGTTTTGAAAGAATAATTGAAAATGTCGGAATGGCAGGACTCAGGCTGGAATCCTCATCGGATAATTAGAGGTCAGGTGTGACACTTTGAAAATGAAAATTTAAATAAAGCGATAACTAAATGAATTAGCGGTGCTATCGGTCTAATTTGATCCTGTGCATTTGATATGACTTTGATATGTTCGATTTGTCATTGTATGTGTATAAGTTGTTTGATTTATGATCGACATACCATGTACATGTAGAGGATGAAGTGAAGAAACTCTGAAATGACATGACACATAGATATCGAATAAGATAATGATATGGAATCCCGAAAGGATAAAATCTACATGTATATTATGAGATAAGTTAGAAGTCACATAAGAATAAACCGTTATATCCCCATAAGAAAATGAAATGTAAGGTGGCGGCGTTGTGACATTAGTCGTTCTTTGTCTATATTCCCACTGGCGTGAAAGCAGCCAGATATTCAATGCGTGTGGAATGCTGAAGAGGGAGATAAAGGGGTGAGGACATTCCACACATCAATGATCAGACCGTCCTGGAGATGGGTGCTTTACGCATAGCATTAGCGATCTACGTGTTTGTTGTATTAGATATGTATATGTATGGGGTGTTTGTATAAGTAAACTTGGTATATGTGTATAGATTTTGATGGACACCACTCCGTTGGTAGTTCTTTTAATATGTAAATGATTTTTTGGTTATTACAAAATTGTTTGTACCTGCAGGTATAAGTTCAACTCCCGAGAAAAAAAAATAATAATAATAAGGTGAGTCCCGGATATATGGTTTGGCACGAAACCGGTTCGGACATGATCGGGGTCGGGCCAGGAATCGGGTTGTGATGGCTTGATACTTGATGAGTGGGTATCACACATGGAGTTACTCCCCGCTTTTTAAGTGCTCGTACGATAACGAGCCAACATTCAAGCAAAACATATATGTTCTACTCAAATGTCTACATGAAATGGATGAGAATGTGACTCACCCTTCCATTCTCGAGCTCTACGCGCTCTCCCTCACCCATGCCTAAGCAGTATGAAAAGCTCTTGTTTTTTGAAACAAAGGTTTTGTTCTTGAAAACATAATACCGAGTTTCGATAAAATCTATTGAACAACCCTTCGAGGTGAATTTGTTGGGTAACTCTCCGAAATAATTCATGGGCCCCTCCGACATGAATTGTTGGACAATTCTCCAAGGCAATTCTTCAGAAAATCTTCCTTTGAAATTCTTTTCACAACCATTTTTTTTTTCATGTCATGCACTCACACCTATTATTCTAGGTTGCCCAGTGCATATGAAATGCATTATGCCATTTTTATACAACACATGCCAATATATCAATCATGCATATATTAACAAAATTCACATACTAACCACATGTTATTTATTCATAGAAATAACATCAAAATTAGCTAACATGGGCTAATAAACAATTTAAGCAATTCATTTTGAACCGCCCAAGCAACGCAAACCACACACAAGATCACGTGAACAATGAAACCCTAGGTCTCAAAACTGTTCACGGCCACACTAGGGATTTTCTCACTCAATCCCAATCTTTGGAATTGAAAAGACGGCCATTCATGCCTTAGAATATCCCTATCCATCAAAATGGCTCTTAGCTAAGAAATAAAACAAGTAGAAGAGAACCCCTACCTCCAGAAGTTGTCGAAACTCCACAAAATCGGTGTCCACGCGTAGCCCTTGCAGCGTAGAGCAACTTCTTCTCTTGCTTCGACGAGAACCGGCGGTCCGAATGCCGGGAAATCTAGAGAGAAGTTGGACTCTCTCTCTCTAAAATATGTTTCTCCCCTTCATTTCCGGATATGATCAGTGCCCAAAAAGTGCTATTTTGAACCCTATTTTTAATAGGTTTTGAGCGCTTTTTGTGTACTAATTGTTATAATTAACTCAATTGACATGTTCGGGTCCCTATTGTACCTCTGATAAAATGGAATTTGTTTTGTGGTTTTGCGGGAATTGGAAGCCAAATGGTCGATGTCGATCCAATCATAACAAAGTGGGTTGATTTCCATCAATTTCATATGGTTTTCCTCAATTGACAATGGGAATGAAAGAATATCAAGCGAAGAAATGGAATAGTAGCGGAGCTGATGGAGCAGTAGCCAACGGTGAACGATTACCGTGTGAATTTTCATCCACGACCTGTTCTCCTGCATTTCACGCATTTGTTGTTTTGCTGTAATTTTTGGTTTCTTGATGTATCCCTTGTAATAGCTTTTAGTTTTGAGTTTTTTTAATTTCCATACTGCCCGAGCACCTATATAAGCCTCGATCTGTACAAACTGTATCAATCAGCTTCAATCAATAAAATTGTGGGAGCTTCTGCTCTCATGCTTGGCTTCTCCTCTCCTCTGCTTCACTTTCTTTTATTTTCTTTTCCATTTTATCAGCTGCCAAACACCTTTTGATGATGACAAATCAAAGGATGTTCGGCTAAACCTCCCCCATCCTTGAAGGGGAAGGCCACTGGGTGCCAGTTTTAAGGTAAACTAACTGTTATCTTGCTTTTCATGTGAGCATTCCCGGTCATTTTACGTTCACTTCTCACCATAGGTTAAAATTTCTTAATGCTCTCTTTAATGTGTATTTGGCAAGCTTTTTTGAGTTAGGTGGATGCTTTCACTAGATCCTTTGAGGCCCCGAGTGGATTGTCTCTATTATCATTAGGAGTGAGTGTTTTGAGATGTGTTTCTTTATTGAGGACATTTTATGCCTAATGAAATGCCATCTTTCAAAAGGAAAACTCTAAGGGTCTAGGTTTTAAAGCTAAATGAAGATCCGATTCGGGAAATGACTATATGTCATGCTCCCCAGCGCGAGGATAAAGACCCGAGCACATGTCAGTTGCCATAAAAACCCTAACCCAGTGGCTTAAGACTTCAAGGATTTCTTTTCTTATTTTTCCTTCATTTTAATTCTAATATGCACCATCCAACTCCCCTGTTTTCACCAAGCCTTGAAATCCAAAACCAAATTCACCATTTTGAATCTCTACGAATCATTTATCTGAAGAAAACCCGTCCGTGTTCGACGCTGGGCGTATCTTTGCGGTGGTTTTTCTACGGCCGTTAAGTTTAGGATATAAATATTGTTGATTCGGACACTCTTTGTGCCTGAATGGGATACCCGACGAAAATGAAGAAGATGTCTTTTTTTTTTCTTTTCATTTAATTCCCCTTTTGTCCTCTTATTTGACTTTAAGGGCCCTTTTGACACATGACTTAATATAAGCCACTTATCTCTTATCCTCTCACTAATCATGTGGCATGTGTCACATGGGTACATGTAGTAGGTGACCCTTGTCACATCACATGCCTCTCACATCATGTGTACCTCTCACAAGCTGTCATGCGGCGCTCGGCCTTGGAGTGCCTCGAAATATGTGAAATTATCTTGTCTCGGTCGACGAGAGTCGACATGGTAGCTAGGTTTGTGAGACAGTTCCAACGGTGAGAGTCACGTTTAGATCATCAGGATCTAGAAAAATTGTAGTTTGACCAAAATTACCATTTTACCCTTTTTCAGAAAATTATAATTTTCTCGGGTTTTACAGTATGTGCTTTAATCCATGTGATGCATTTTTGAATTTCTAAACCTATTTCTCTTACCCATTCTTAGTATATTTCAATTGTTGTCCAACATAAACTTTTTCTTTAAGTATAATATTAAGAAAGCTAATTTAACATGCAATTGATAAATTTCCCCCCTTTTTTGTGTTGTAAGTATAACTATTATGCACGTGGTATCTAATTCAACAATAGTGCAAAATTTTCAAAATAATCAATACGTGAGATCTTTTTGTAATTTCTACCACAATTTTATATTAAATTAATCAGGTATATCAATTGCACTTTGTTTTGTCAAAACCATTTAATATCACATCGGGGGCTCCTCGAGTCCTCGACCTTTAGGCCCAGTTATCTCTAGCCCGATGCGATGATTAACATGAATATGAAGCACCAAAATTTAAGTAACACTCTTGTTAAGAAGTGTGAGTCGAAGCGTCTGTATACCAGACTGATAAGCAAGCTCAGCCTGCGGTACCACAGGATCCCTGCCTCTGAGGACAATCCTGTCTCCTATGTCGAGGTTGATGACAATGGTAGCATATCATACATACTCATCTAGCTAGAAGTCTCGGCACGTGAGCCTGGCCCGTGTGACTGTCCCGCGGATTAGTGGCCTTGTCACGCGCCTTGGGGCGACACCGGTCACCTTGGCCCTTGCCGGGTGGAAGGCAGAGCGCATGCGTGCCGAGTCCCAACGATGATTGGGACTATGGTGTGTCCTATCTTACGTATCTCTCTGCCTCTACGGGCAATCAGGTCTATAATGCCCGGGTTGGTGGCAATGGGCTCGTTCTACGCCCGATTGGCTGAGCTTTGAAATCTCTCCTACCCACAGATGAATTGACCTTGGCCTTGGCCTGCAGTAGTCCTGACCACATTGCACGGGGTCAGAGTGAGGAACATAAGTCTTCAGCCTCTTCTTGGAGTTAGAAGAAGGTTGGCTCTCCTTCCACTTGCTACTAGCGTCTGCATCCTTCTCGGCCAGTCGAGACAATGACCAAAATCACCTCTGGGTCCATAATCGAGGGCCTTCCCGATAACTGACTTGTTGATTAGGTGCTTGAAGTCTTATTTTAGATTTATTCAAGATAGGTTTTGAGTTCTTTGCGCATAATCATATGAATTAAAGCCAATTGTCATATGCATCTCCACTTAGTGTTTTGATTTGTTTTCGAGATTGTTTTGGATAGTTTGCGGGTCTTGGGAACTTAGGCAAGCTTAGCTTCTTATTGGTCTTTACGAGATAAAGAATCCTCGATGATTTCAGAAGTACAAGGCGATGAAATGTCAAGATCACGGAGTGAAGGTGAAGGCAAAGTGATGAATAGAATGTAGGAAGGGATGCGTAGGATCTTGTTAGCAAAAACAAAGTAGAGGGATCAAAGCTGGGATTTTCGCTATGATTAAAGATACACAAAGTTAATGAAAATTTCGTAATCATGTAATTTCACAAATCCTAGTGAGAACCCACAAGCTATGTGGAAAGAATTTAAATGAGCTAGCCAAATTTAGCTAGCTAATAAATTCCTTTGTTCCTAGCAAATTTCAATTTCGTATCTCACAAAAATTTCGCTAGCTAATGAGATTTTCGTATATAGCGAAATTTGCTGCATATGATGCTTTATGTGTTTTGGTATTTTTGATTCCAAGCGACCACGTTTGATTATTTACCATTTTTGTCCTATTGGCAATTACATATTTTAGGCATTTTGTTGTTCACACAATTGGGTTGGCTATATAAGCCACCTTATGACTTTGTAACCACCCCAGCTTTGGATTCCTTTGTAAAATCATGACTTTTCATTTAGGTTTACGATTTTCTCTTCTTCTCTCTTCATTTTATTTCATTTTCTTTCATTTTCTCGGCAACCAAACACACCTTGGTGATGACAAACCAAGGTACGCTTGGCTAAAGTCCTTTCATGAAGGAGGGTCAGGTGGAGTTTGGAGTAAGTTTCATGCCCTCTCATTTATCACCTTTGCATTTATGAGCATTTAAGCTCCACGCATCTCACCTAGGTTTGAAACCTCCTAGATCTAGCCTCACCAATGTGTATTTGGCAAGCTTTATTGGTTCGGTGGATGTAATCTTAGATCCTTTGTCATCCCACTTAGTTGTCTCATTAGTTCTTGTAGGTTGCCTCTTTGAGGCCGTATGTGTTAGGGACTTGAATGCTCATTTAAATGCCATATCTCATGAGGGAGTAATTTAGGGTTTAGGTTTAGTGCCAAATCGAGGTCGGTTTGAGGAAAGCGACTAGGTCATTATCTTGACGCGAGGAAACAAACCAGGGCATGAATACACGCAAAAATCAATCCAGTGACCCAGACTTCAAGGAGTCTTTCTAAATTTCCTTTAATTTACATACGGTTACAACCATCCGACCCACTTGTTTGAACAAAACCAAAAATCAAAGAAATACCATTTCAACTCAAGCGCACTTCTCATTTCATGAAAACCCGTCCGTGTTCGACCCTAGACATTATCTTTATGTTAGCCCGCTACGACGGTAGGACATAGGATACAAATTTTGATTCTATCGCCTCTTGTGCCGCAGTCAAATGGCGCCGTTGCGAGGATGGTGCCCTAATTGAGATAAGAAGTTGTTGAACTTGTAGTTCATATCTGAAGTTTTAGTAAATCTCATTCCTTTTGATTTTATCATTTTTCCCAGCAGTTCCTTTGTGAGAGTTTTAAATTTTTCAGTACACTCAGTTTTCTTTGCTTTAATTTTAGCTAACCTTAACCCTTTTTGTTAGTTTTGTTTGGTTGTTTCCTGTTGATTGTGAAGTGTGCGGAAAGGCCGGTTTATGCGATGGGATAGGAACACTGCGGTGAAACTGAGAGGGGTGACTGCGCAAGAGCAGGGACCGAAATTGATCCTCACGGTGCTCAAATGGATCCTCCACCCGGGAGGAGCAGCAAAATAACGAGGTGCCTAGGGAGCCCAGATGCATGTCGATCCATGAGGGATCATACACCCACCGAGGTGAGTGCACCTCATGCATAATTCCCCGCCGAGGAGGTGGGCGGTGAAGCCTTACTTGGGTGCCTCTACTCCCAGCATTCCATGGCATGGAGGAATGAAAGCCTTATAATCATATTAGGGATTTTGAGGAAGTATGCACCACTTTCAAGAGGTGCCATCGACATGGAGCTACTAAAGCTAAAAACCTTTCCCTTGACCCTAAAAGGACAAGGCAAAGAAATTTGGCTAAATGCATTAAGGCTAGAACCATAAGGAATTGGGGAGAATTTATGATGAGTTTCTAAAAAATTCTTCGGTGCTCACAAGACAAACAACTTGAAGAGGCAAATTTACACATTGCAGCTCATGATAGTGAGAGAGTTCTACGATCTTTGGGAAGATTTATAGAGACTATCGATGCATCACCCACCATGGGTTTGATGCATGGATCTTTGAGTGAACCATTTTATGATGGAATGTCCTTTCCATGAAAACGGTGTGGAAGCATATTGTGGAGATTTCTTGAGTAAAAATCCTGATGAAGCTGATGGACTTCCTGAATTATGTGGTGAGACCTCCGAGGTTGGGATGAGCCAAACACGAGAAAGCGGTGATTGACCACCCGGTGAACGAAAGAGGAGGCATGTATGCCTCTCAGAAGATATCGAGCTAAGCTAAGGTATCGTACCTTGGCTGGGGTGGAGGAATTAGAGAGAAAGGGGTCCATGGTGCGGTGATGGCGAAGCCATGCAGTCGAAAATTGTTTCATGCAGTCCAACGACCACCAGGAGAACCGTGTCCAGGCCCCCCATTTTGAGGATGCAAATGCGGTGGAGGCCAAAACAAGCTGACAAACAAATGCTCCATGGCAACACCTAGCTAGCTAAGTCACCTAACTTTTGTCTGGAAACCTCAACCTCCTGTATATGTACCCCAGAACCTGTGTGACGATACCGCAACTACGACTGATAGCAAGCACCCACCTCCTCTCCTGTTGAGCAAGCCATTTTGAATCTGAGCAAGGTGGTGGGAAATTTGTGGAGAGCAAAAAGACATCAATGCCAGTTGAACAAAGAGTGAAAATATAAAGCTCCTTGAGCAAGAGAATAGATGGGTTTGAAGTAACCTTAGCAAAGAATTGACGGCTTAGGCATCCATAACAAAATGGAAATCAGCAGTGAGAGGCGGGGAGGTTCCCTTCTCATTGCTTGCCAAATCAGGGAGTCCATGGGCGAGCTATACGGTGAACCTCCCCGAAAATGGATGAAGTCAAGCGTCATTACCTTAAGAAGTGGAAAAAGAGGTTGATCATTGATACTGAGCCTGTTGGGGAAACCGAAGGAAGAGGTGGGCGAACCATTTTCTGAAGGAGGACTCAATGAAACCTTGCATGCCACCTCCATTTCCCCGAGCACTAAGAAGCAAGAAGAAGGCATCCCGACGAGGCAAGCATCACAGAAGTCTAAGGCGAGGTGAAGGTCGACATACCCCTTTTGGACATCATCAAACAAGTCCGCCTATGCAAAGTTTTTGAAAGATATAAATACCTGATAAAAAGGGTTGGGCATTGACAAAAGGCATTCTTAAGCGAACAAGTTGGCTCCATCATCGATACAGACAATGGTGAAATCTGAGGATCCCGGGGGACCCGACTATCTCAGTTAACATTGGAGG
Organism: Tetrastigma voinierianum; assembly: GCA_016808115.1. Taxonomy (NCBI): domain Eukaryota; kingdom Viridiplantae; phylum Streptophyta; class Magnoliopsida; order Vitales; family Vitaceae; genus Tetrastigma; species Tetrastigma voinierianum. Next base: position 124,783 of record JAEQBH010006559.1, on the reverse strand, counting down.
AACCTGTATTGACAAAGCACTGTTAGACTTGGGTGCCAGTGTCAACCTACTACCATACTCAGTGTATAGGCAGCTAGGTTTGGGAGAGCTGAAACCAACCAACATCACCCTATCCTTAGCCGATCGTTCAGTGAAAATACCAAAAGGGATAGTGGAGGATGTGTTGGTAAAAGTAGATAAGTTCTACTATCCGGTGGTTCGTGGTTCTCGACATAGAGACACATGGAGGGCACTAATCAAGTGCCCGTTATATTGGAAGGCCATTTGTACGTCAAATGCCATTATCAATTCTTGAGATGGGGTCATCTGACTCTGTTGGCAACATGACTCTTTGAGCTCGACATTTTCACTTGTCATATGGCAAAAAACTAGAGTGAAGATGTGGGAACAAATTTGATGAGGTTGCTGAGTGGCACACGGGTAGGAAGACATGATACTAGCAGGCAACGGGAAGAATTAATGGAGAACAATGGGCGGTTAATGAAGAATCCACCATTTCCTCACGCAGCGGTCGATAGCCTGGAGACTAGATTGCCCAAAACAAGGGGGCTGAGCATGAAGGCACCTGCAGCACACACCACTGCATGCGTGGAGGAGCTTCTCCTCCTGAACCCTCCTTGAGATCCAATGGCTACACAACTGGGAGTGGTTCCTGCAGGAACCTGGAGACCACTCCAAATTTTTGTTGAAATTTTTTACTTTATATTATTTTAAGTCTTAATTTGGGTTTTTAGTGGTGCCATTACTTTTACCTATTTTCTTTTCAAATATTTTCGCATTTTCAAGCTTATCTTATCCTGATTTTGGTTTTTGAAATGTTGCGGGAGTTGCGGTGCGAGGAGAATCTCATTTTCCCGTGCATTGCGGTGCGATCTGATGCGAGGTCTGCTTTGTTCAACCATGCCATTCCCTCACGGTCTAAGCGGATTCGTTTCATCTTCTGTGGAGTTCTGAGACTTCTTTTTGAAAAAGCTGATAATTTTGTGAAATATACTGGCATAGAAATATACCATACATTCACATTTTTGTACACTTTTGAAAATCATTTTTATGCCTATATTTTTATGTTTCTACTCTTGCCTTGAGTTAAAGAATTGAAGCCCTTTTTGTTACCCTAATGATAGAACAATTCCATGCATGATTTAGTTTTTGGTCAATTGAAGTTCCAACATATTCAACCTTTTACATCCACCTTTAGCTAATCACACACACTGCACACCAGGTTGTACCAATAGGTTGCGAAACTATATACCTCTTTCCACTTTGCAAAGCCGGCCTTAAATTTGTTGACGACCCATAATAGGTTTGTGTTACCCATGTTGAAGACCAATGAAGTCTTCCAAAAAGAAAGAAAAGCAAAAGAAAAGAAAAGAGAAAAAGAAAAATAAAGCCGTGATGCTTTGCCTTGAAACAGAACACGGTCGAGGGTATATGGCGAAAGCCTTTAAAGAAGCAGATGCCACCAAACTAGCCCAATTGGTTGGGTCATCGACTTAGTGTTAAGCTACACGGGTGGATGGAGTAGAGTTTAGGCGTGTTGTAGGTGCTTAATTCGAAGTCATTCGAAGTCGGGGTGGCCTGAGTTTGTGGTCAAGTGATCCTTTTGGCTTGATGCCCTAAACCTTAATTGGTTGGGAGTCATCGGTGGACCCCCGTTACACGGACTTTGGTGAAGTCAAGTTTTTAGCATTGCACCCTATATTGCAATCAAGGAAGAAATAAGAGCGTGGCTAGCCCTATTTAGGTTGGTCGACGGTTAAGGCCATGCGTCAGCTGAGTTGGGGAGGCGGAGGGAATGGCTTTGCATTTTATTGGCTCAATCCCGGTTGCAGCAGACAATTAGATTTTGGTGGGGTCGAGGTTGACTTCCTTGGAACGATGTTGTCCTAAAACTTGTTCTTATATAGTTTTGTTCTTTCACTGACGGTTTTCATACAGGTGTAAATTATTCATGCTAAAGTAAAGCTTACTGTATATACACTTACCCCGAACCACATACACTTTGTAAAAGCACAGCCATCCCATTATTTTAGCATTGCTTTAAAGGGACTAGCAACGTGTCGGTTGGGGTGTGATTGGTGCCCCAGTGCTATTTGGAAACCTATTCAAGATAGGTTTGGAGTGCTTTTTGCGCGCTAATCATATGAATTAAACGGTGTCATATGCATGTCCACTTAGTGTTTTGATTTGTTTAAGTTGACCCAGATAGTTTGCAGGTCTTGGGAACTTGACAGCTTGGCTTCTTTTGGTCTTGAATGAGAATCTCGATGATTTCAGAAGTGAGCGATGAAATGTCAAGATACGGAGTGAATTGAAGGCAAAGTGATGAATAAAGTGTAGGAAGGGATGCATTAGGATCTGATAGCAAAAATAGGAAGCGGGATCAAAATGGGATTTTTCGCTATGATTGCAAAATTTATTTGGGATTATAATTTAGCAATCCTAATGAGTACCGCTATGTGAAAGAACTATTTGGAGCTGGCGGGGAATTTAGCTAGCTAATGACTCTCACTGTTCTGCAGCGAATTTCCAATTTCGCTATCTCACAAAAATTTCGCTAGGCTAGTGAAATTTCGCTAGCTAGCGAAATTTTCGCTATGCTAACGAAATTTGTTATAGCAATTCTTTGTGTTTTTGGTATTTTGATTCCAACGACCACGTTTGATTATTTACCATTTTGTCCCTATTGTAATTACATATTTTAGGCATTTTTGGTATTTCACACAATTGGGTTGGCTATATAAGCCACCTTATGACTTTTGTAACCCTAACTTTGGATTCACTGTAAAATCCACGCAACTTTTCAATTAGGTTTACAATTTTCTCTTCTTCTCTCTTCATTTTCTTTCATTTTCTTTCATTTTCTTTCATTTTCTTTCATTTTCTTTCATTTTCTCGGCAATAAACACACTATGGTGATGACTGACAAGGTATGTAGCTAAGCCCTTTCCTTGAAGGAGGGTCACTTTAGTGGAGAGTTTGGAGGTAGTTTCATGCCCTCTCATTTATCACATTGCATTTATGAGCATTTAAGCTCCCTGCATCTCACCCTAGGTTGAAACCTCCTAGATCGGCCTCGCCAATGTGTATTTGGCAAGCTTTGTGGTTGTTGGATGCTTAATCTTAGATCCTTGTCATCCATAATTGTCTCTAATGGTTAAGCAGTAGGTTGCCTCTTTGAGGCCATATGCACTGTATTAGGGACTTGAATGCTCTTGAATGCCATATCTCATGAGGGTAATTTAGGGTTTAGGTTTTAGTGCCAAATCAAGTCCGGTTTGGGAAGCGACTATAGGTCATTATCTCCAACGGCTCGCAGGGGCATGAATACACCTTAAAAATCGATCCGATTGAGACTTGAGGAGTCTTCTTTTCTAAATTTTCCTTTAATTTATATCACGGTTACAACCATCATTACTGTTTTTAGACAAAACCCAAAATCAAAGAAATACCATTTTTCAACTCAAGCGCACTTCTCATTTCCACGAAGAAAACCCATCCCCGTGTTTGACCTAGGCCAGGCTATCTTGCGTGTAGCTACGAGTAGGACACTAGGATACAAATTTTGTTGATTCCTATGCCCTCTTGTGGCACGAATCACTTGTGCGATGTTGTATGCCACCTTCCCATAAGGCTGACGGTCGCGGCACTAATAGCCTCCACGAAGGCTTGTTGATCGAAATTTGAGTGGTGGTTGGTTCATTGTCCCATCCTTTAGCCTCCGTCCTCTTTCTCGATTTTCTATCTACACATGTCAAATAGCAAATTGAGATTTCCTTATGTCAATCTAACGGTAGTGCATATGCCACTACTAATAGACCTAGTCATCATGAACTATCCCGTTCATCACCACTAATACAATTCAATTCAATTTTTGAATTTTCATGTTCACTATGTTTTCTGAACCCCTAAGGTCATGCTTTCTAACCTTAGTGTTCCATACACAATTTATCATGTAAATGTTCACACAAATCATGCACAATAAATGCATGATTTAAACTAAATACCCCATGGAGTCCTAGGTATTCATGTACCTAGGCTACGATATGGTGTGAAGTTGGTATCGGGACCATGCTATGGATACCCACTTTGATCTCCCTAGGTAATTGTTTACCTAAGCTGATATAATTTGTGGCCACCCCTATCCGGGGTGTCGGGTTTGATAACCTCAGCCTGCGGAAATCGGTGGGTGTCGTGTAACCGGGCAGCCCTGTCATGTCCCATTTATTAGGATCCATAATTTAACAAAAATTCGAGACGAGTCTCCTTTATGCAGAAAGCTCTATCAAAATACAAGCACAGCCAACAACAATACATCCCACATGACCCACATCCAGACTCGATATACCCGGTAGGTCATTCATGAGTCTCTTTCTTGCTCGGCCTCATTCAACCATACCACGAATACTATACATGCAACTATGTAGTGATATGTTTACAAGAGTTCAATTATACACTCTTATACAAAATGAGATATTAAAACTGATCGTTCTAATATACATATACAAACTATGGTCCAAAGCCACATCCGGCTTTCTTCATATGTGTGGTCCTGAATGCGGGTCAACCACCTACATTTGACCTGTACCTGAAAGGGGGTCCCACGTGAGGGTGACAAGCCCGATGTGACAATCTCACGAGGTTCACTCTACCTAAGTGCTCATACAATATTAGTCAAACCAGCCATTACATCCAAGTGAAAATGTCTACATGAATGTCATATGTCATGCATGGAATGTCTTCATGCCCATATCTTGAGTCACTCACCAACTCCATTACCCAATGCAAATGCAAATGGGCAACCAATCTTGAGTCAATCGACTATCCACCTGGCTCAAGTCTAAGTAATCGCTGTGACACTTGAAATATACCACAGCGGTTTCGGACTTGTTTAGGGTATAATACTAAGCTAAATAAATTTTCGAAATAAAGCAGAGACCGGGAATTAATAATAAAGCCAGGGTAAATATGTAATTTACTACTTGAGGACCATAAATGTATAATCCAAGTAAGTTGATATGAAATTATGAAAATTGTGAAAGATGTATGCCAAAGTATAAAATGTAAGTTAAATTGAGAATAGAAGGGAATAAAAGGGCTTAAGTGCAAAAAAATGAGAAAAATGTTTAAAAATGTCAGACCCAGAGCATGGCCTTAGCAAAAAAAGGTTAAATAAGACAATTGGTCTCTCATTTGGAGAGACGGCGTGTGTGAGAGGAGAAGGAGAGGAAGAAAGAAGGAAGAGGAAGAGAAGGAGAAGAGAGAAGGAAGCGACGGGCTTGAGCTCCAGGTATGGAACTGCAACAGCAATTATGGAACTTGGATTTTGGTATGGATCCTTGGTTTTGTTTGGTTGTGGTTATTTGTTGTACCCAAGGCCTAGGGTTTGTTAAGTTTTATCCTAACCAAAGATGTAATGAAATTAGGGTTAGCAAAACTCTAAATGGCACAAGAAAAATGAGTCCTTCCTTTGAGAAGGGATTCATGGTTAAATTATGAAGTAAATGAGTTGGGGTTGAGTAAAGCCCCTAATTAATATTCATGTTTTGTTGAGGGATGGGTCATAACCCATATTAGAAGGGTTTTGGAAGAAATTCATGAAGGATTTTGAAGAAAAGATATCTAGTGAAAGATAAATTGTGTAGAAAAGAGTTTACAAGGTGAATTTGAAATGGTTTTGAGGTGTATATGGAGTATAGAGTTGATTGGGGTTGAAATATGGAAAAATGTGAGAAAACACACATTTTAGGGCATTTCAGGTGACTTGTCTGGGGTACACTTTGAAAGTGTCTTAGGTACACTTCGTTCTTGTCATTTTTAGGCCAAAAGTGTGGGTACCTTTAGGGTGTCTTTGGCCTGCACTTTCTGTTCCCGATTTCGGCCGGTTTGTTATTTTGGCCATAACTTGCTCATTTCTTATTCGATTTGAGTGATTCAAGTGGCCAATTAAAATAGACTTCAAGTAGAACCAAAAATAAAAGAGGCATCGTTAAATTCTGGCTCTAAGTGGCCCAGAATTTACTCAAAGTGGGGCCGTGTGTGGCAATGCGGTTCAGTTTGATCATAAAGTAGTCAGGGTTGTTGGACGTGGCAGTTCGATTAACAGGGTGGGTGATTCTGGATTTGGAATGAGACCCTTAACATGATTAAATGAGTACAAAGACCTAGAGTCAAAATGAGTTAATACTGGAAAATGATACAATAATACAAAGCTATCACTAGTGTAATCGTAAATTGGTGGTTGGCATTAAAATCACCATAATAACTTTATTTTGGATGATCCAAGTGGAATATTCCAATTTCTAATTAAAATAGATTCATTGAGGGATAAGAATATGTGAATGAGTATTTATGAATGAGTATACATGAATGAGTAGACATGAATGAGTATTCGTGAATGAATACGTGAATGAGTATTTATGAATGAGTATACATGAATGAGTAGACATGAATGAGTATTCGTGAATGAATGTACGTGAAGATAGTATTTATGAATGAGTATACATGAATGAGTATTTGTGGTGAATCATTGAATGAGTATTTATGAATGGCGTATGTGAATGATATGTGAGTGATATTTATGAATGAGTATACATGAATGAGTATCATTGAATGAATACGTGAATGAGTGTTGATGAATGAGTATATACATAAGTAATTATCGTGAATGAAATAATGTGAATAAGTATATGAAATGAGCATGAATGAGTATGTGAATGAATGAATGAGCATATAGAATGAGTGCGTGAATGAGTTTATGGAATAAATACATAGATTAATTATATCTTTGAAAAGATAATACAAAATGATTATGGAATTAGTATGATGTTAAAACCGAATGGAGACAGGGCTTTTGATAATAGGACGGAGTTCATCAAGCGGGATCTTGTCATAAATGTGAATCACGAGTGAATATGAAATTAGTGATGTTGAAAACTAAATGATTATGAATGATGATAAAGGCGGGTTATTCATGAGATCAAATCATAAATGTAAGATTAATTGATGTCGAGATGAATCGCACGACGTGATGCCGTGGCATCCGTCATGAAAGGCACCGAAATTTTCCAACGTCCCACTTGGCGGGTGTGCGATCGGCATCGAGTCCTTGTTGTGTCATATCAGCATTGAAGAAATGTCACTTGGCGGGATGCAATCGGCATAGATCTTGATGGCGTGGCGTTTAATTGATACATGTGGGATGCAAGCGGTATCCGTCATGATGGGAGAAAGCGAATAATTGATAAGCGACATGTCATGATCGGAGAGCAGAGATAGGTGAAGTACCCACGTGTGGGATGCGCAAAGCGACATCCGTCATGATCGGAGAGCAGAATAATTGATGCCGTCATCGGGATGCCAAGCGACATCCGTCATGATGGAGAACCGAATAAGTGATACCACGTGTCGGGGATGCATAAGCGGCATCGTCATGATGGGAAGAGCAGAATAATTGATACCACGATGTGGGATGCACCAGCGGCATCCGTCATGATGGGAAGGCAGAATAGAGTGATACCCGTGTTAGGGATGCCAAGCGATAAATGTGATGGGAGAAGCGAATAAGTATTACCAGTGTTGGGATGCACCAATGATCCGTCATGATGGGAGGAAGCAGAATAAGTAATTACCACGTAATCGGGGTGCATAACTGACATCGTCATGATGGGAAACTGAATTGTAAAATGTGTAGGCACATTAGAATGATAGAGCGGGATTCATTGGCGGAATCAGTCGAAATGTGATTAAATAGTCAAAGTGAAATATATGCCAGTGGTGCATCGGATTTTTATGTGTATACTTAAATCATAAATTTAGTTATGAGTGGATTAATGCATTGAAAAATGCATGTTGTGATAATATAAATGATGTATGCAAAATGAAAGCATGAAATTAGTAGCATGAGTTTATGTGGATAGAAATGTGTATTTGTAAATGCATGTTATTAAGTGTGAAGGTTATAGGTCTTTTGAATTTGTAAATGGTCATGGGATTTCCCAGAAAGAAGTGTTTTAAGCAATTAAAAGGTGCGAAATGAAATAACATAACAACATGTTTGGAAAGATGGTAGAAAATGTCGGAATGCAGGGCTCCAGCTTAGATCCATGCAGGTCAGGAAGTCGGGGATTAGTGTGACACTTAAAATAAAAATTTAATAAGATGAAATAAATGTTTTAATTGAAAATGCTCCGGGTAAATGGGCTCCAGCTTAGATCCATCGCAAGGTCAAATCAGGATTGGTCGCGACATACAAAATGAAAATTTTATAAAGCGAAAACTAAAAGAATTTGCGGGCATCGGATCATGAAATGTAATTTCTAAAGGGAGTTGATTAATGGCTTTGTGAGTGATAACGATAAGAGTCTAATATGAATTGGTATTGGTTGATTGACCCAATATGTATTTAATATGACTTGATATGTTTTGATTACCATTGTATAGTATAAGTTTGTTTGAATATGATCTAATATGACATACATGTAGAAGATATAGATTGGCATAAAAGACATGATACATGGAAGTAATACGAATAAGATAATGATATGGAATGAAAGACAAAATCTACATGTATAAAATGAGATGAGTTAGAAGTCACATAGAGAATAGACTTGATATATGCATAAGTAAAAGTAAAAAAGATAGTGATAGCGATTATTGTTATTGAGTGTTCTTGTCTATATGTTCCACTAAGTGCAAAGCAGCACGAATTTTCAATCAGGTGTAGGTGCGAAAGAGGAGATAAGAGAGCCCGGGACATTTCCCACACCCCGGTAGTGGACCATCTCGGAGATAGTGCTCACCGACTGCTTTATTCCGTGATCTACGATGTTTGTATTAGATATGTACATGTATAAGTAATTGTATAGAGTAATTGGGACTTAGCATATGTGTAGAGATTTTAATGGATACTACTCGATTGGTAGTTCGCTTTGTATATATGAATGACTTTTGGTTATTACAAAATTGTTGTATACCTGGTATAAGTTAAGCTACGAAAAAAATATTGTTTGTAAAAATAAAAAAATAAAAAAAAAAAGTAGAGTCCCGGTATATGGTTTCGCACCCAGCTTAAGTTCGGTCATGTCAGGTCGACAGGGGAATCGAACGTGACAATAACCATAACCGTGTGTCTTCTTTGGGTAACATAATTTTTCGGCTCATACCATTGGTCTCTTACACCCATACAGAATTTTTCGGATCACACTGCGGGTCTCTTACATCTAATGTTCCGAACTTCACTGAGGGGATTACGACCCTTCTTGCTCCTACCAACACACCTTAATTATATTTCACTTTATTCTTTGAACCGTGGAGTCTTCATTGGAGCGTCGTCAAAATGCGAGCTCGCTTTCTCATTTATCAACATTAATGATGGATGACCATACCCATCGCCTATAGAATATGCGATGTCTGTGCATATCTGATACTGCTAATCATCCATGCATTTCTCATTACATGTATGATGCACACTACATGAACCATTCTTATCAGTTGTACTTCATGTCAATTACCATGCAAACATATATCTCAAGCATATAAGTTCCATATATTTCATGTCAATATATATAAAGATATTGTATCAAGCATATTAGTATACATCAATCCATGACTAAGAAAATAATGTCATACAACCTTCTTTAGGCTAACTCATGGCAATTCCTGCAATACAATGTGTATGTCATGCAATGGTCATCAAAACCTACTATTCACATCGACACAACCATTAACACCGCACACTTGGTGAAAAACATAGATTCCAGTAAAGTTATAGTCCCATTTGTCCTCCATAGGCACATGGCTGGAATATTGATTCAATGGGCTTTCCATAGAGTCTAAGAACACCCAAAACGGAGTTCGGATGGAAAGTTGTAATTAGGTCAAAGTTGTAGGCTTCACATAAAAGTGACCAGTAGGACGGAGCTGGTTGAGCGGGCCGGCCATGCGGACCTTGTCGGATAGACCCTGGCGGACCGGACCTAGCGGACAGACCCATCGGGATGAGCACAGTCGAATGAGCACGGATGGATAAACCTAGGCCAGGACGGACTTTCACTAGGCATTCGGGTAAGCGAACCATAACTTGAGCTATAGAGGTTTGGTTGGAGCAATTGAAAACTAACATTAGTTCCTTGATGTGGCTACAATTTACGAGGGACACATGACCAAATTCCTTTATTTCCCACCCAGAAAATCAGTCGAAAGTCTGGTTAATGCACTTAGGATCACAATATGGCAACTTCCATAGTTCAAAAATGCAACCAAACCCCATCATAGGGAAGAGACAAACCTGCTTATTACCCATAGGTAGAAAATGTAAAGTAGGAGAAGACACACTCTTAAGAGGTAGAGGTTGCTCTGGGAAGTCCGTGGACACTACAAACCTAAAACCTTGATTTTACGAACTGTATCTTAAATCCTCGTGAAATCTAGTGTTTTACGCCACAACGTAGCCTTTGTTGAGCATATGATCTTTAGTTCTTGGCCGCCAATAGAGCCCACGTCTCCATAGATCGTGAGATCGATTAGAGCTTCTCTTTCACTCTTTCTCTCTTCTCTTTCATTTTCCTTCCTCCTTTCCCATAGGTTGGTCGACCTTGATCAAGTGGGAGTGTCCTCACCCACATGTCGACCTCACAATGGCTCCATAGATTTTCTTATCCTCTTATCCATAACTTTAGATTTCCTTCCCTATCAGAGTGGTGACACAATGCCATGAGCCCCATAGGCTCTTTTACTGCCTTCCATTTGACACGTGGCTCAATGTGAGCCACTCAACACGTACCAAGTGTCTTGTACTACCCTCGGTTCCTCGAAAAACGTGAAATTCCGACCATCTCGGAATTCAACAAAATTCCGACCATCTCGGAATTGTGAGGTCGGCCCGGAGATGGCTAGATTTTGCGAAGTGATTCAACGGTAAGAAGTTCGTTTCAATATTCAAGATCTATAAAATTTCATATTTGCAAGTAGAAATTATCTTTTTTGCTTTTCCTAGAAAATTGAATTTTCTCGGGTTTTACAAACCAGTTTTGAACTCTTGGAGCCTAAGGTAATTGGAAGAAAGAAATTGAAGAGGTTATGACTTCTTTGGATCCTATGGATAATGTTAAAGGTCAAAAAATCCACTTGGATGAAGTTGGAACACAAGTAGGAATCCACTCTAAAGAGGATTGCTTGGTGCCCAAGTATACTAATTCCTGTTGTGACAACCTGGAGATAATCTCAGTAAAGAGATAAATGCTAAAATTCATAATGAGATAATGTAACGCCCAAAAATACCCTAGAATTTTTATACTAATTTTATTATATATTCCATGTATGAATTAAGCCAAACTTGGGAAACTAATAAATTGTGAAATGTGAGCATATGATTAAATATTATATGCTAAAATGTGAAACTGATTGAACCCGAAAATAAACCCAAGTGTAAAAATGGCAAAATTGGAATTGGTGAAATGAGGACTTAAGGGTCATTTGAGAAAATGTTTATGTGTTTAAGTGCAAATAGAAGTGATATATGTGCTATAAGGTAAATTCGAGGCAACTTAACCAAAACGGGTTTTGATGTGCCAAAGATGGCCTTATAATGGATAAGTGATATTAGACCACATTTGGTCTTAGAATGCTTATTTGAGCAAAAACATATTTGAGAGGGGGAGTGAGAAGAGAAGAGCTAGGGTTGAGGAGAAATCAAGGTTTTGGTAGGAGATCATCCCCATTCTGGTTTCCAAGTGATCAAGGAGGAAGAAGGAAGATAGGGCAAAGAGTTTCAAGAGATTCAAGGTATGAACCTAAACCCTAGAAATTTGTATTTGATGTTTAGGTTAGAAAAACCGTAATCCATCCATGGGTTTTACTCATGGTTGGTTTAGGATGATATTAGGATGTTGCTGGGAGTGATTCCCATGTTTTGTTTTGGGATTTTGAGGATTTTGGAGAAAAATCGCAAAAGTGCAAAAACTGGAAAAATCTGGGCATCATCGAGCTATTACGCCACAGCGTAGGGAACCCACGCCGTAGCGTAGACCTACTCCAAGGCGAGGCCAAGGTGCCAAAATGGCACCCCTCGGGTACGCCACGTCGTAGCTAATGTTCACATCGAGCTATTTTTTAGATTCTTGTTTCCGAACACCTCGTATTCGTACACCGATAGTTTAAGGACCCTAATAAATGATTAATGAGGGTTCAAATAAGGATAAAACTAAATGAAAAACGGCGTACTGTCAGCCGGGCGGTTTAATGGGCGCATTCTAGTGTCTTAACCCAAAACCGTTAACTAAGATAAATTGTCATTCACTAAAAATGTATAATAATTGTTTATCCACCAAGAGTGGCGTAATTGTTATTAACTGTGGACTAGGGTGAGGGATCACCAACCTAGATCGATCGAAGGAAGGAAACAAGAGCCGACAGCTTCGGTTTGTTCATTGAACCTCAAGTGTTTTGGTAGTTTACCAAAAAAATCTAAAAATGATTGTATGGAATATGCATATCTTTTGAAATGTTATTGGCGAGGCATATGGATTTGAAAATGTGATATTTGAAATGTTGAAAATTAATTACATGTGAGTGATTAATTGAATGATAAATGAATTGGTCAATTCTTGACATCTTGAATTGAATCGATATACCGAACGACCAACATGGCGGGATGCACCAATCGACATCCGTCATGAAGGCAAACCGAAATTGTTCAATTTCCCACATGGCGGGTTGCACCAATCGGCATCCGTCATGATGGTGTATGGCATTATTAAATGTCCCACTTAAGGATGCACCCAATCGACATTTGTCATGATGGTGTATGGCATTTTTAAATGACCACATACATGGCGGGATGCACCTATTAGCATCCGTCATGATGGGAGACCAAAATTGTTAAATGTGTAAGCACATTACCGAATGACAAAAATGACGGGATTCACCGAACAGAATCGGTCATGAATGTGAATTGTATAGACAAAGTGAAATAACAAACTTTGATTAGTGTAAATGGGATTTGTAAACTAAATACATCCTTAGGAGTATATGTTGTTTCAATCTCATGACGAGCAACAAATCGTCAGATGAAAAATGCATATTTTGATGTGATCAATGATTTGTAAAGTGAAAGCATGTGAAAATGAATAAACATGAGTATAGTTTGAAATAAAAGGCATGGTTTTATGACAAATGCATGTCGCGTTAAACTGAAAATTGGAATAGAACAGTATAGAACCACTAAGCATGAAAATGCTTAGCGTGTAGTTTTTATCTATGCGCAAGTTTCAAGTAAACAAGATAGAAGGCAAGATCAAGAATCGTAGAGTCATAGAGAAGGTTGTTGTGTATTATATACCTCATCATATGCATATCATTTCTTTTGAACATGTGACGTTTTGTGAACAAAAGAGTTAATCTCGAAATTATTGTTTTGTATATCATTTTGTAAAGGCATGATAAGCCATTTTGTAAATGCATTGTATAAAAGTAAATGTTTATAGGCCTACCATTTGAAATGCTTGCGCATAATTGAAACCTCTAAAATGAAATGACATAAATAAAATGTTTTTGATAAGATAAATGAAAACGACGGAAGCAAATCTGCTCCTGCTCGATCCGCCATTCGGGTCACTGGGATTCGTCGCGAAGACTTTTGAAAAACAAATAAATAAAAGTAAATAAAAAAATTAAACGAGCATCCCGAAACTACCTGCATCCACCGCTCAGTCGTGACCGAAAGGGGTGCTACAGATAATGCGAGACTTTGTCACATGCCAAAGTTATGTGATCTGGTGCAACAGAAAGATCCTACTCAGTCTAGGACTATGCCACGTGGTTTGATTCAACAAGAATTATGATGGGTGAAGGATTCTACTTGGAATAGGACTCAATCCTTGGACCTAGTTCGAACTGGAGTTAGAACAAGTGTAGGACTCTACTTAAGAAAGGACTCCTCTAGTCTCTTGACTTATGGGAAGAAGCATCAGGATAAACACGATTTATCATTATCCTACAGATAATGGAAAGCCCCCCAGTTTGATCATCCAATCTATCAAACTAGATTTGGAACCTGTTGGGTTTAGAATTGTCAATATCTTCGTCTCCAGTATTCTACAAGAAAGTGGCTACTTCACAGCCCAAGTTTGATGAAGATTTGATGATATAGATTTGAAGTCCTTAGGACAACCAGGAAGTAGTTCGGACTTTAGCAATCCTCTAGTGAAAGGACGTGCCAAACTCGGAGAGTCTGAACTAAGGTCGAAGCTAACGTGGGACACAAGTCAGTTCTTGAATCTTAGAGGCCAAGGTACTTGAGGAGTAAGGTATCGATGGGCCTGAGATCGTTTTTGTAGCACCCTTTCCCGCCGACCCGTTTGGTGGGTCCGAACCGAGTCCGAGTTGCTCTAATATCACTCAAACATCTTATCAAAATCATTTATCAAAAACACGTCGTAGCATTACACTTCAATTGGCATAAAATCCTTTTCAAATATGCGGAAGCGTTTTTAAAGGGGTAAGCCCATTTCATTTCATTCATGCAAAAGTACAATTACTATAAAGGCATATCAAACCTTTTCAAATGATTTACAAAATAGATATTTAGAGTTGAAATTGTTTTTACAAAATATCAATGTTCAAAAGAGATATGGGGTGAATGTATTATGTCGAACATACTCACAATTCTTTCTTTATGACTAGACGCTCCGATCTTGCTTTTCACCCTCGTTTCAACTCCAGACTTGCATAGATAAAACTACACGCTAAGCATTTTCATGCTTAGTGGTTCTATACAATTCCATTCTCTGTTTCAATTTAAATCAAATCATGCAGTTTTACGAAGCAAACTTTCATATCTTTTTGGATGATCAATGTCAATACAATACATATACTTATTCCATATACAATCATTTATGGTTCATTGATCAAATCCAAATATATACTTCCATATGCAATAAGTCTAAGATAATCAAATCATGCATGTCACAATACTCTTTTCATTTCACTGGTAATCATGCTTTTCAATTCCAATTTGTCACAATCTCAAATCAATTCAATTCTGTTTACCCACTAAATTTAACCTATGTTTTCTGCGAGCATGTGGGATATCTAATCATCTGAACGGGTCCAGTCAAGGTGTGCCTGGTGATAAAACGGTTTTATAACATAGTACCTGGGCCCCGCCGAGTCAGCCGACCGGTTATTAAAAAAATCTGGTCAGTGAATGACTAATGACACGGTCCCGCTGGGCTATTGATCAGAGTGACACATCAATATAATCATTCGCAGTATTGCTATTTTGACCCCTATTGGTATACCAATCTATCCTTCATACAAACAAAATGGTTAACATTCAATTAAGGGTGTTCAAATATTTTATAGCAACATACAGTACAATATGTACAATTGTATAAACGGTTCATTTTTAATACTCATGCAATTTTCATTTTCAAACATTTCACAATCAATTTCTTCAAATCAATTAAAACAATTCAATATGCTTTTTCTTATGCATTTAGAACAAATAGTTCAAATCTTGAAACGAGAATAGGAGAAGATAGAACAAACCAAAATCATCGCTTTGATTCCGATCTTCGGAATCTCGACTTCAATGCGGGCTTTCCTCTTCGTCAACCCCTATTCAAATACAATGGCAATCACATATTAGTAGGTTATTCTAGATGTTTTTGGTCAGGGTTTATGTCTACCCGATACCCCTTCACTTGAAAATTTTTCTGGGGACACATGAGCAATAATTTGCTCATTCTTCCTTCAAGAAAATTTTATCTCTATGAGTCTATTTTTAGTAGGAATTTGAATCATCTCATTTGAATCACCCAAACTCAAGTTACGGCATTTTAATGCCAAACTGGTCAGTATGCCCAGCTCACTCGATTACCTATTGTTATTCCCAATTTCAGGGGTCTTAAATCCATAAATTGGTAATGGTTTATTCTACTCATTTGAAGCTATGGTTCTAAGGTTTATTCTCCGACTGGAATCACCAAAACTCAAGTTATTTCATTTTACATCTAGACTACTCCAATTTGCAGCGTGACCGATCAAGATACACATACCACTTGACAAATTATGGGCAATTTGGGTTACACTGTGATACACTTCCTTTCCAAGTAAATTATTCCCGAGTAATGATATTTAATTCATAATTTTGAATCACTCAATTTGGATGAGTGAAACTCAACTTATGGCCAAAACACTATAACAATACCCAAAAAAGAGCATAACCTATGAGCTACCCGAGCTCACCTTTTAAGTCCGTATTTAGGAGCCTTAGGAGCAACAATTTTCTCCCTGTCCTTCTTGTATACATTTGTAGACCTATCTCTTATGGTTCTTTATCAATTAAAATCACTTCATATGGATGATTATAACTTAATCTATAGCCAAAACAAGAACAGGGGTCTTGACAAAATTTTGATAGCATTTCCTTTGAAAACCCAACATTTTCCCTTTTTACAAACACTCCTCCCAATCAAATCAAACCAATATAAACAATGAAAAACATTCTCAAACTGAACTAAAACCATCCAAGAACACTTTATACCACATTTGGGGTTTTATTAAACCCAAACACAAGTAGAAAGGGGGTTAGGGTTTGGTTTTTCTTACCTTAAATCTCTTTCACTCTTCAATGCCAAGCTTTCTTCAACTTGATTCTTAAACTCTCGGCTTAATGGAGCAAGAATCACAACCTCCTCACTTCTCAGTGTTTCCCAAATTTCCTTCCTCTCTCTCTCAAATCGCTTTGCTCAAAATGAGCTTCCAAGACCACTTTGGTCTTAAATATCCCATTTCACATAAGGCCTCTTCGACCTTCAAAACTACTGTTTTAAGTTCTCCTAATTGCTAGCTTGCCCACTATTTGTCTCTGAACACTGCGCTTTAAATTCTCATCAATCACACTTAGACATTTCTTATTTCTAACTTATGACCCTTAGGTCCTTATTTCACAATTTCCAATTTTTGGTCCTTTTTCTACTTCAAGTTTATTTTTCTGCTCCACTAATTTCCTCATATTAGCATTTAATATTTGCATTTGGCTTTAGCCATATAATAATTTAATCAATATTCATTTAATGGGCTCTAAAATACCTAAGTTATTCAATTTATATTCTAATATATAATAAAAATTATAAAAAATTCTAGGGTATTGGGCGTTACGCTTTGGAAAGGATAAAGATCAAATCAAGAAGATCCGATCATCTAAGCTATCAAACTAGAATTAGAAACAAATTAGGTTTCTATTCTGAAGAGAATACTTAAGCAGCAAGTTTCCTAATTCTTTTGTGGTAGCTTAAAGGAATGTTCAAAAAATAGAAGGTAGGATCTAGAGTCATATTAAGATAGTGATTCGATCATATCAAGACTTTAAAAATTGAATTAAAAGGCTATAAATTCAAGGGTTTGGAAGTTGCTCAACACGAATTTCAAGAGAAGAACTTGAAGAAGAGAAGTGAAGTCTGAATGTGCTGAAGGAGTGTGGAGTGCAGATACTCTATTGAGGTATTGCATGTTAAAAGCCTTTTATCTTGGGTGATAGATAATGTTTTAATTTTCTTCATATTTTCTATGTAATGTAGGTTGGTGTGCGATGCTTTGAGAGGGAATGGGAGGAGGCTCATTTTAATTCCTGCTAGAGGACGGATTCAAGAAGGGTCAAGCAGGCAGGGGAACTACACTACAAGACTAATTATAAACCTGAAGCAAATTAGTGAAATCCTCTTGCATCCTCGGTACAACCCTAAGGACGAGGTAGTTGCCAAACCATGTAAAATATCATGTGTGCTTTTACTTTATTACATATATTTTATATCTACCTTGACACACACAGTCACAAAGATAGTCTGAACTTCCATAGTCCCAAAGTTAGGACTGTGGCCAAGAATGCACACTTTTATCTGTTAATTGGTATCAAAGAAGGTCACTCTAAGTAACTGAGTAAGATCCATGTTTACTCTAATGGTTTGTGTGTTAGTATTAGATGGATTTTTTAAAGGGAAGGTGAATCTACAAGTCGTCCTCTCCTACTTGATGGGATGAACTATGGATATTGAAAGTTTGACAGCCTCATTAAATCTCTCTATATGAAAGCCTGAGATCAGTATTGACACGATGATGTCTTCCATCCAAGATAGACGATGATGGAAAAACAGTGGTTAAGGCTAAATCAGAGTGGATTAGTGAAGAAGACAAATAAACAACTAGCAATTCGATGACTCTTAATGTTGTCTAATATGGTGTGGATTCCAGACAGTTTAGCTTCATTGCAACTTCTGAATCGGCAAAGGAAGCTTAGGACACTTTGCAAGTAATCCATGAAGAAAGTAAGAAAGGGAAGATCTATATCAATGAAACGCTGCACTCATCACCCACTCTGAAAAACACGAGTAGGATAGTCAAAAAATATATTCTGCAAGAAGTCTCAACAGATGTTCACACTCACTCAGTCCCTACTCCAGTTCCTTAGGATGTTAGGACTCTATGTGGTAGTGAAGAAGAAATGATGAAATCTCTAATGAAGAAGTGTATGTGGCAAACCCTAAGTTTTAAAGACCCCCTTCACCCTGACATTGTTTACAGGCTGAAAAAGGCTCTCTATGGGTTGAAACAAGCTCTGTGAGCTGACATGGTACAACGAGTACTTCTTGAAAAGATGATACACTCAAGGGGGAGAAGATCACATTCTCATCATCGAGGGGAGCCAATGGGAAGTGGTCCAAATTTATGGACATAGTCTTTGTATCCACGTCTCAGAGAATAGTGGAATAGTTCATGGAATACATATAACGAGCTTTGAAATGAGCTTATTGGTAAAGTGGACTTCATTTCTTAGACTTCAAGTAAGGCAAACCAGCTCCAACACCTTTGTCTCTCAAGTCAAATATAAGAAGAACTCAGGGCAGCAAGCTCTGTCCTGATACGGCAAAGCATAGAAGATCTCATCGTGGACCCATGATAAGGTTACTCGAGATGAAGTTGGTAAGGTGTCAGTCACACCTTATAGTATGGGAGCTTGTGCAAGGTACCAATCATGTCCTAAAGAAAGTCATCTTCGTCGTTAAGAAGATCATTAAGCATGTGAGTGGTATTGTTTAATTTGAGATTTGGTACTCACATGATACCATAACTAGCTTAGTGTGATACTATGGTGTTGATTGGGCTGGAAACTTTGAAGATAGGAAGAGCACTTCTAAAGGATGTTTCTTCCTTGGAAACAATCTTGTGTCTTGGTTTGGTAGAAACCAGAACTTCATATCACTCTCCATAGCTGAGGTAGTGTACATAGCAATTGGTAATAAATGCACATAACTTATTTGGATGAAAAATATACTTAAGGACAATGGCGTCCCACGGGAAGTCCTAACTCTCTATTATGACAACCTTGGTGCTATCAATATCTTAATGAATCCTGTCCAACATTCGAGAACTAAGCATATAGACATATGTCACCACTATATTAGAAGCTTGGTTAGAGACAAGATCATTGATCTAAGGTACATATAAATTGAAACTCCAATTGAAGACAGTCTACTAAGAGCTTGGATGCAGCATGTTTTGAGACCCTCATATCCTCATTGGATCTATATGTTCTTTGATACTTTTCTCTCATTTTTATGAAAAAAAATGGAAGGAAGGAGAAAGAAGAGGAGAGTTGAGGAAGGTTTTTCTTAAGCATTCTCATGCAGATTTTGCTTCACAAGTTGCTCTAGGTGATGTCCCTCAACATATTCAAGAAGAAGTTCTACCTTGACAAGATGGTGTTCGAACGTCTTGAAACGTGCTGAGTAAGATGTTACTAGGATGGCTTTAGGATACCCATCTTTAATCTTTGGGATCTTAGTTGAGCAATACAAGGGGATAGTGATTGTTTGACATCCTTCGCCTTTCTCCAAGTAAGTTGAGAAACAGTTACAAGTTGTACTTTATTGTGATGATTTTTGGATTTCACACAAACATATAAAATACAAGCGTGCGGGCGTGCTAGGAAATTAAAGTGTTTCCAAAATAAAATGGCTCGTAAGATCAAACTTCTAATCATACTATGTAGGCTCCCGGGTTCCCTTGACAGTTCCCTAGAATCAAAGTAGAAAATGTCGGACGAATGAAAATATTGCAGGAATCAAATGCTAAAGACAAATATTAGATTTCCCTAGGAATGAATGAAATAACACGGTGTTGGAAATTGACAGACTTGAATAAAACTTGGAAATAGAATGCTAGAATTGCTAAAGAAAACATTGGATTTTACTATGAAGAAATGAAATAACACTATGCTGGAAAATTGATAGAAACTTGGCTAAACTAGGAAATATAATGCTAAAATTGATGAAAGATGATTGAAAAGATAGGATTTGCTGAAGTAGATTGACATTACTGAGTCGATTGATTTGTTGATTGATTGATTGGTTGATTCCTTGATTGGTTGATTGGTTGTTCCTTTTATAGACTTGAGTTGCTACCTAAGTCTCCATTTTCTCTTCTCTCCCCACTTTCTAAAGTCACTGCCCACGTCTTCCATTAGGGAAGTTTGTTCCTCAAGGATTTATCCATGTCTCCACTGTGTGGAGGCTTGTTCCCTGCTGCAATTCCACTTTGCAACACCGTCCCCAACTCTCCGCCTAATTTCGACATTTGAGAAAAGTTAGCTTCGTGGTCACACCTCGCTTCCGTCCGACCGACATGGATCCAACCGAGTCTCAAAAGTAGACCATATAATGGACTCTTTACTTATTTTTTTTTCAGACATTGGTGGGCCCAAGTATTATAACATAATCAAAATATCATATACAAAATTACAAAATAAAACTACCACCGTAGTGGTGTTTACAGTGTCATATACATACAGTTCTGAGTCCCATTTACATATACAAAACTATACATTACATTTACATGATCGTGAAAGGAACCTACAGCTGGATGAACCCCTACTCGTGTTGGGCCCTGTGAGAATGCGTAAAATCACCTGGTTTCCTTATGTACCTACATCGGTTAAAAAACTCGAGCTGCTTTTGCTTCTAGTGGGAAACATAGGCTTATGGCTATACACAGTTATAGTACGCTTATAACAATAACAGATATCAGAATTTGTATGCATTCATATACGGAACTTATACAATTACTTATGCTTCTAACATACTTATGCTTATTCGGATCTCTCATATGACTCATACTTGTACTTATAGCAACTTTATGCTTGTTCAGATCTCCCGTAGGAGTTATAGAGCTTATTGTTTGTTCAGATCTCCCGTAGGAGTTACAGAGCTTATTGCTTGTTCAGATCTCCCGTAGGAGTTACAGAGCTTATCCTTATTCAGAAGTACCCATAGGTACTACGTGACTTTAACGATACATTTGTTTACTCTTATTCCTTCTTCTGGTTATTATCATATAACTATGGGAATACTTAGACCAATACTAATAAATGAGAAGGACACAACACAATAAGTACCCGAAGATACTATATTGTATTGAGGTTTAAAGACAAAGCAGGAGGCCAAGCACTAAACAAGAGGTCAGAGCACTAATCAGAGTACCATAATTAACAGAGTGCCATAAATACTAATCAGAGTACTGAAGTATTAAATCGTGGAGGCCGTAGTACTAATCGGGAGTACCGGGCACGAACAGACGCGGCCGCCCACGTGAATGTGGCGTCGAAGACCAGCGTGAGTGCCGGCTAATCGATCGCAGACTTGCCCGCCCACGCCGCGGACAGGCGGTCGCGTGTCACGACACCTGGTCTTAGGCATTCCTACGATTATATGTATTTGGAAACTTCCTATCTTATCATCGGGGCATGAACTTTGCCCCCTCCATCGAACTCGCTTCGCCGAGGCAGCGAGGTACGGTACATTTTTCACTTACTTCTTTCTTATCTTAACCCTTGTTAATCATTTATTAGAGTTCCAATACTCCCAAGAGGGCTAATTATAGCTTAATCCACGCAAAAATACCAAAACAGGGGTCAGAGGGATCTAATGGTACCCAGAGACACTGCTCGTACCGGTACCGAACCGTTCTCGAGGGCAACACCGGCACCGCTTGGGTGGTACCAGATCGATCTGACACCACATCGCTGGTACCACACCCCAAAGGGGTACCAGATCGGCCTCCGATTCCTCGCCTTTAAAATGGCACTCACCATTTTTCATGCACTTTTCTTCCATAATTATCTTCTATTCCATCATTCATCAAAACTAACATGGAACTTCTCCAAAACTCCACAAACACTTTAATTGTGCCAAAGAATCCAAGGATTCATAACAAACTTCACTAAACTTCTCACAAAACCATACACTTATGAAGGATTCCATCTAATTGATATCAACTAGGGATTTTCAACCCAACTTCCCTTAAATCTAGAGTTAGGATGTATTCTTAACAAAACCCTAGAAAAGGGAATTAAATAAATGTCCAAAGGAAACCCTAGCAATCCATACCCAAGTAGTTTTTCGTACAAAATCATACTAGAATCCATACAATTCCCTACCAAACTCCAAAAATCCATACCTTTGCTTTGCTCCTTCTTTCTTCCTTCTTTCTTCTTTCCTCTTTCCTCTTCTTTCCCATTTTTCTTTGCTCGGGAGACCAAATGAGTTATTTTTGGTCTCCCTCCTCTATTTATAGTTAAAGTTTCTCTTATTTGCCTTATAGTCCTCCATCTTCTACTAATTGCACTACAATTCCTGTTATTTCTACTTTGGCCTCTAGTTTTATCTATTCATGTCTTTGATGCCCCTTTTTGGACAAATTAAAATTTTCATTCTGTCTTGTACAATTCTGTGTTTCTAAATTTCCATTTTTCACATTTAATTTACGAAAACTTCAATTTATACCTACAAAATACCCTAAACATGTGGAAAACGATTATGGTACATTTCGGGGTGTTACACATCGTGACTTCCAAATTTTTTAAAAAAAATTCAGAAATACACCTAGACTTTTCTATGGACTTACTCAAATGGACCTGAGCTCCTTTTATCTAGACTTTTGTTCATAGGCTTGGGCTTAGGCCTAACCCCATACTGGATCATGCCAAATTTTAATTTAGGTGCAAATAGTATCAAGGGCACCACTTGCAAGACATTTAGTCAAGCAAGAAGATAGGTAAGAAGAAAATCTCTCCTTCTGTTACAAACTCTGAATCTAAACCTTCTACCCTTTTGGGTTTCAAGTTCGAATAGAGGAAGTCCTTGTACCCCTTTCGAAGAAGTCCCAACTACTTTAGTGGACCATCAGGATACATGAGGAGATGCTACAACATCTTCATGAGTAGCAACAGTTAGTGGAGTTCCAACTCTAAAGCATTCAGAATAATAGAGAGGAAGTCACAACATTAGTTGAAAGGGTCCCAACTACATGACCTTCTTTTCCAGATTATTAAGGATGAGATGACGCAAAGGATTCCCAGGGGAGAACTAAGGTCAGTCCCGATCTAGTCCTAACCAACCCAAAAACTTCCACTCCAAGGGTTGTAGTTCCTGATCTAGTCATCACTCGTCCTGAGACTGCCACACTGAGACTAGAAGATGTTCGCACCAAGGATGCCTCTACTCCTGCACCAAGTGGGTCTACTCTTCTTCAGAGGGTCATTCAACAAGAAGAAGAAGAGTTGCATTTCCTTAATTAGGAAGACCAACTCCTGGAGTTTCGACTTCAAAGTATACGAGACAGGAAAGTGCCCATCATGGTCCTTTTGGATGAGCTCAAGGGCACACAGGTGTTCGACCTAATATTTATGAACATTAGGGATGACGACACTACAAAAATTAAGGGTCTTATTAAAGGACGTCCTTGACCTAGTCTGGCTTGATCTTAAGACTGGCACCCCAATGGATGCAATTCTTGGCATATATCCTGTAACACCCCAAAATATACCCTAGTAGTTTTTGGACTTGTGTAGGGTATATTATAAGCTAAATAGGAATTTTCGGAAATAAATTGAGAAACCTTAAAGTTTACAAGATACAAGGGCAATCTTGTAATTTTGCAAAAAGGATATAAAGTCATAAAGAGGAAGATGGGGTTAAACTAGAATATGCATAAGTTGAATTTCAAAAAGGGAAGAATTCATGGCCAAACTGCAATTAGAGGAAGTTAACCCAAAAAATGGTTTTATTTGGGAGGGCCAAATACTATCTTCTAACAAACCAGAATAAGACTTAATCTAATCTAAACAGAGATCCAGAAGAAAGGTAGAAGAGGGAGTAGAGAGAGGAGAGAGGACTGCTAAGGATCGCGTATGAACTCACCTTGATTTATGAATTTAGGTATTATGTATGACTTATATTTGATATTAGGACCTGCCCAAATCTAGGTTTTGCTAGGTTTCACCTTAACCCAAAAAAAATGATAGCAAGTAAGGTAAAACCCCATATGGCTCAAGAAGCTCATGAAAATCTCCTTTGAGGATGAATCCATGTGGTTAATGGAGAGACTGAGTTAGGCTTAGGAATGAACCCTAACTAATCATGTTTTGTTTGTATACTATAAACTCCATATTAGAAGGGGGTTTTGGAAGAAATCCATGATGGATTTTTGAAGAAAGATATGAAATTGAAAGTATGAATGGAATAGAAAAGGATTCCATGGTGATTCGAAAAAGGATTCCATGTTGGGCGCATTTAAGGATGATTAGGAGTTAGGATCTAAGGATGATAAGGCATGAAATGGGAGAAACCACCCAATTTGGGCACTTCGAGTCTCACCGGTAGGATTGGTCCTACCAGTAGAATATCGTTACTGGCTCATTTTTTTGGCCAAGTCCTACCAAAGAGAACTTAAAGTCCTACCGGCAGGATCATACCTGCTCCGCTTTGACCGCTTCGTATTTTGGCCATAACTTCCTAGCTTCATCCGACGGAGGATTCAAGTGGCTACGTAAAATAGACTTCATGAGAACTAAACTTTAAGAGAAGGTATCTCCAATTTCTGACTCTATGTGGTCGAAAATCCACTAAAGTGAGGCTATGTGCAAGCCCATTTCGCATCGCTGATCATAGAGAAGCCGGGTTGTTTCGGACGCAACTTCTGAGCCCAAGGTTCGAATTGGGTGATTCCAGCTGGAAGAGCCCTTAGCACCTTAGATTTAAATAAGTACAAGGACCTAGTGTCAAAATATGAAGTTAAGACCCCGGAAAATCAGTAATTCAAATGTCCCGAGTGTAAAATCGAAAACCGACTAGAAGGCATTTGAAAATGCCATAACCTCGGAAGTTTGGGAAGATCCAATTGGAATGATTCCAATTTCTGAGTAAAGATGATTCATAGAAGAATAAGAATATATGAATAAGGTGTGATTACATGCTCATCATACCTTACCAGTATATGGATTACGATCTGTCATGAACGACAAAGTGGCACAATGCCCATTATGATAGTAAGTTAATGGAATCTAAGGGGATAGTTTAATCACCAATATTCGCTACATAAATGATACGTTATTTCCGCCCCATTAGTAATTTATTTCATTTAGTGCCCCACATCCCATTAGCACTGCACTCCATTAGTCTGCACCCCATTAGTGCTCTCAGATACCCCCATTTAGTGCTCCAAGATCTCCATTATACTCAGATCCCTGTCAGTGTTACAAGACTCTGTCATTTAGTGCCACACATCTCATGTTCATCACAAGCTACTTATTCCAGACTGCAAAAAGTGGTATTCTCGCACTTATCACTGTTCCATTTTAATCCAGACACTGGTCA
Organism: Tetrastigma voinierianum; assembly: GCA_016808115.1. Taxonomy (NCBI): domain Eukaryota; kingdom Viridiplantae; phylum Streptophyta; class Magnoliopsida; order Vitales; family Vitaceae; genus Tetrastigma; species Tetrastigma voinierianum. Next base: position 99,074 of record JAEQBH010006559.1, on the reverse strand, counting down.
GGTCAAACATATATGATATTCCAAAAGTTCCAGGTGACCCACGTACTCCCGGCCTCTCTGATTATGTCCAGGAGGCCCAATGGTACTCTCAGAAATAAAGGTTCTAGTACCACTGCTCCAGATCTCAGGTTTTGTAAAATACCACGTGTATACTCCTTATTCGATAGTTTTTAAAATTTGGCCAATACTCCTGATCCAGAGGTTTCAGAGTACCTCATTTGCGCCTCTGATCTCTGATAAATATAGTGTCTACTGTGTACTCCCTTGTCTCCACAAGTTCTCAGAAAATTCCACTGCACTCTCAGAGGCCCCTGATTATCCAAAGAGGTCTTACGCATCTGCCCCCTGATATGTCCTCAGATCCAAGGGTCCCCATCTCTGATCTAGTCCTCTCAGCGAGCCACCTACGTACTCGTATCCGAAAGCAAGCTCCGGTCCCGAACTGACAAGCCTCAGAGTAACGGCGGTACCTCAGATCCGAAAATGCCCCAGAGTACCTAATGGCACTCCCAGATTTAATTAAGTTCCGCTCGCCTCCGGGTTAAGTTCCGTGAGTACCCACGGTACCCGCATCCGAATAAGTCCTATAGTACCCACGTACTCCCTGTGATCTCGATAAGTCCCATATCCGAATAAATTCATGTCCTCAGATCTCGACTGCCTGTGAGTACCTATGGGTAGCTCCCCGTGATTTGATTAAGTTCCGGGCCCTGATCCGACCGTTCCAGTACCTACGTACTCCCGCATCCGATTAAGTCCCGGTGATCCTGAATAAGTCCCAGAGCCCCACGTACTCCCGCACGGATAAGTCCTCAGATCCGATAAGTCCCGTAGTACCTACCCGGTACTCCCGTGATTTGACAAGTCCCGTCTCCGATCAAGTTCCGGGCAATTCCACGTACTCCCGCTCTCGACAAGCTCAGTACCTACGGGTACCCCTGATCCGGGAAATGTTCTCGTGAGTACCTACGGGTACCCGCATTTAAATAAGCATCGCTCGGCTCTCCGATGAAGTTCGTAGTACCTACGGGTACTCCCGCCTCCGAATAAGTCCCGATCCGATAAGTTCGTAGTACCTAAGGGTACCTCAGATTTAAGTCCGCGAGGTACCCTACCCGTACTATGTATCCGAATAAATCTCTCGCTCAGATTCGACCGCTCGTAGTACCTACGTACCCCGTATCCGATAGTTACGCTCAGATCCGACTGCTCTATAGTACCTACGTAATTTCGATCCGATAAGTTCCCGCTCGTGACCGACCGCTTCGGTGAGTAATGCGGGTACTCCCAGATTCGATGTCCCGTCTCCAGATAAGTCCCTGTGAGTACCTACGGTACCCCCGTAGATCCGATAAGCCCGTCTCTCGAATAAGACCTCGAGCGATTCGCGGTACTCCCGCATCCAATGAGTTTCTCAGAAGACCTACGGGTACCCCGCATCCGATAAGTCCTCAGATCCGACCGTTCAGAGTACCTACCGGCACCCCGCATTTGATAACTCCAAAGATCCGACAAGTCTCCAGAGTACCCACGGTGGGTACCCCAGATTTGAAATAAGCTTGCTCCCGTGGATCCCCATCCGTTTCTGTGAGTACCCCACGTAATTCCTCGTACGTGATTAAGTCTCCGTCCAGATCTAATAAGTTCCCAGTACCTGCAGCCCTCAGAATCGCTGAAGTTCGTGAGTACCTACGGGCAATTTCCCGCATATGATAAGTCCCGTATCTGATCCTGTTCGTAGTACCTACGTACTCCCGCATTCGATTAAGTTCCCATCCTCTCGTGATCCGATCCGCTCTCAGAGCCCACGCGTACTCCCGTGATCTCGAATAAGCTCCCGCTCAGATTCGGGATCCCCTCGTTTCAGAGTACCTACTGCAATACTCCCCGTGATCCGACAAGTCCCGCTCAGATATGTCTGCAGGTACCTTACGTACTTCAGATTCGATGAAGTTCTCAGAGTACCTATGGGTACTGGCCTCTCGATTAACTCCCGTCTCTCGATAAGCATGCAGTACCTACGTACTCCGCAAAGATCCGAATAAGTTCCGCTTCTCCGACTAACCCCGATCCGAATATGTCCCGCCTTTGATTTAGTTCCCAGAGTACCTACGGGTACTCCTCGTGATCCGAAAGCAAGTTCCGCCATGTATCCGACATTCCGCAGTACCTACGGTACTGGGTATTTGAATAAGTCCAGCAAGACTCACGGGTACTGACAAGAACAAGTGCAAGTTCAGAAGACGACGAGCACTCTCGTATCCGTAAGATAAGTATGTCCAAAGGGTACCTACGAGTACCCCGTGATAAGGACCGTTCAGAGTACCTACGTACTTTTATACCTAAGAAAGGTTCAGAAAGTACCTACGTACTTCCTGTATCCGAAATACATATATAAGTTCCGTAAGACCAAAGATAAGCTCCGTAAGACCAGTATAAGTTCCGCAGACAGGGCAATTTGAATACTTGGGAGGCTGCTTCGTAATCTCCGTGGTACTCCGACAAGTTGCAAACCCGTAGCATAAACATAAGTTCAGAATTCCTACTTCGGAGTCCCGAATGCACATAAGTCCTGCTATAAGGATAAGTTCAAAGATAAGAATAAGTTCTCAGAATTCCTATGGAGTCCCGCATGAACATAAGCCCCGATAAGCATAAATGCTTATATAAGTCTATGATAAGGAATGCATGCAGACTTCTCACATTCGTTATGGTTATACACTTATTATAATTGTGTATATGCATGTGTTCTTCAGATAAGAATGTTTCCTTAATTAAGGTAAGGCTTAGCACGGGTTTTGTGAATCCGTGTAGGTAATGTGATAGTACATCCCCAAGACTTCCGTGATACAAAATGGCCAATACACTCCTAGGCGGGTTCACTACATGTGTCTCCATGCTCGATTTGTAATGTAAGTTCAGTTTTGTATTTGCAAATGGACTCGCTATATATTATACCTTTGATTCGTTATAAGATGTGGGCCATAAATTACGTGTTCCTGCTGGCCTTTAAAAAAAAAATCGTGCAAAGAGTCCTACCCGGTCTCGGGTCCTGAACCGGTTCCGATCCGCCACCGGCCTGAATCGAAACGGCTCACAAGTTGGTATCGAAAGAGGTAGAATACTTAGCAACCTAAGGCTTGTGGGAATATGATACCAACACAAGCTGGCACGAGCCTGTGTTTAGGCGCTTCCGATAAGTCTCAGACAAGGATGCACCCTACATAGTAATGTGTCAGTTTGACGCGGATGTCCTGTCTCAGATATCGACTAGAATGAATCAGCATCAACTACCTAAAGATTAAGACAGAAATGTAGTTCATGGAGCCTTTACGGCTGGCGAGTCACGCTCCACCAGAAAAGACATAAAAAGAAATGATCTGATATAGAACATGCACATGCTAGAGTATGAATTTCGAGGACGAAATTCTTTTAAGGGGGGGAGAATTGTAACACCCCAAAATATACCCTAGTAGTTTTTGGACTTGTGTAGGGTATATTATAAGCTAAATAGGAATTTCGAAATAAACTGAGAAACTTAAAGTTTACAAGATACAAGGGCAATCTTGTAATTTTGCAAAAAGGATATGAAAGTCATAAAAGAGGAAGATGTGGGTTAAACTAGAATATGCATAAGTTGAATTTCAAAAAGGGAAGAATTCATGGGCCAAATTGCAATTAGAGGAAGTTAACCCAAAAATGGGTTTTATTTGGAGGGCCAAACATGGCCTTAACAAATCCATGTTTTAAAGACCAATTTGGTCTCAAATTGGGGGAGGACCCGTAGAGAAGAAAGAAGGGGAGAAGAAGAGGAAGAAGAGAAGAGGAAGAAGGAGGATTCAAGCCAAGATCAAGCCAAAAAGGTATGGAAACTCACCTTGATTATGAATTTAGCATTATGTATGAATTTCCATGCTTGATGGTTATAATCTTGCCTAAATCTAGGTTTTTGCTAGGGTTTCACCTAACCCAAAAATGATAGCAAGTAAGGTGGGTAAACCCCATGGCTCAAGAAGCCTATGAAATCCTCTTTGGAGGATGAATCCATGGTTAATGGAGAGACTGAAGGTGGCTTGTGAACAAACCCAACTAATCCTCATGTTTTGTTTGTGTATGGTTATAACCCATATTAGAAGGGGTTTTGGAAGAAATCCATGATGGATTTTTGAAGAAAGATATGAAATTGAAAGAGGAATGGAATAGAAAAGTGATTCCAAGGTGATTTGGAAAAGGATTCCATGTTAGTTTTTGATGAAGGATGCATTAGGAGTGATCTAAGGATGATAAGGCATGAAAAATGGGAGAAACCACCCAATTTGGGCACTTTTCGGAGAGTTCTACCGGTAGGATTGAAGTCCTACCGGTAGAATATCGTTACTGGTCATTTTTGGCCAAGTCCTACCGGTAGAACTTAAAGTCCTACCGGTAGGACTGCTACTCTGTTCCCAGTTTTGACCAGTTTTCGTATTTTGGCCATAACTTGCTCATTTCTTCTCCGATTTGAGTGATTCAAGTGGCTACGTAAAATAGACTTCAAGGAGAACCAAACTTTAAGAGAAGGTATCTCCACTTCTGACTCTATGTGGTCGAAAAGCCACTAAAGTGAGGCTATGTGCAAGCCTCCATTTCCTGCATCAGTGATCATAGAGAAGTCCGGGTTGTTTCCTGACGCGAACTTGAGCTCCGGTGCCTGAATCGTGACTCAGCTGAACAGAACCTTAGCACCTTAGTTTAAATAAGTACAAGGACCTAGTGTCAAAATATGAAGTTAAGACCCCGGAAAATCAGTAATTCAAACAGTCCCCGAAAATCGGAAATTGACTAGTTAAGTATGAAAATGCCATAACCTCGAAGCTCAAAAGATCCAATCGAATGATTCCAATTTCTGGAGTAAAGATGATTCATGTAAGAATAAGAATATATGAATAAGGTGTGATTACAGGCTCCTCATACCTTTCCAGTATATGGATTACGATCTGTCATGACCGCATAAAATGGCTAACAATGCCCTATTATAAGATAGTAAGTTACTGAACTCATATAGTTGTAAAACTACCTAAGACTAAGTATTAAATGACACAAAGACTTCGCCCCGATTAAGATTTCTGAGATTCTCGATTAAGGTTCTAAGACTCGACACAATAGCACTTCAGACCTCGACAGTGCTCCGACACCCTGGATTAGCACTTCCGGGCATCCCGATTAGCGTCCCAAGACTCGGACAGCACTTCCTAAGATTCGATTAGTGCCCGCACCTCGACTAGCACTCTAAGATCCCCGACATGCCCTAAGACTCGATTAGGGCACTTCGGTACTCCTCGATTAGTGCCACGCACCCTTGTTCCGACTAGTGCTACGGCACTGCTCTCGACTAGTGCTACGGCACTTCCAGACTGTAGTATCTTTCACTTATTGTGTCAGTAGTCTTACTTAACCAGACACTACTCAGAAGTCAGCTTATATGGATAAGTCTCTGAAAGTTCTCAGAGGCTCACGGTACTCCGGCTCGACATGGGCCCGTAGTACCCACGGGTACTCCCGTATTTCCAGAAGTGGCCCTGCTCAACCCGCGTGTAATCAGATAAGTTTCAGAGTACCTACGTACCCTCGCATCCCCAGAGGTTTTGCAAGACTCACGCACCCCCGCATCCGTATAAGTTATGTAGTACCCACGCACTCGTGATCCGAATAAGTTCAGAGTACCTACGGGTACTCCCGCATCCGGTCAAGTCCAAGAGGCACCTACGTACTCCCGCCTCTCGATATGTCCCGTGATCTGAATAAGTCCTGCCTCCGATTCCTAGTCTCTATAGTGTACCTACGGGTACCCCTGTGATTAAGTAAGTTCCATTCCGAACTGACATTTCCTCAGAGTACCCATGGGCAATTCCAGATCCGAATGTTCTGTGAGTACTCCACATGCAATTCCTGCATTCCACTCAAGTCCCTGTCGTCCTCCGTTAAGTTCCAGTACCTACTTCGCACTCAAGATCCTAATAAGTCCCGGTGAGTACCCCACTTCCCGCATCATCCGATAAGTCCTATATCCGAATAAATTATGTCCTGCATTCGATTCGTTCAGAGTACCTATGGGTACTCCCAGATTTGATTAAGTTCCTACTCAGATCCGATCTCTGCTCAGAAAGTACTCCACGGTACTCCCTGCATCCGATAAGTCCCGTGATCTCGAATAAGTCCCGTGAAAACCTACGCGTACCGTATTTGATAAGTCCCGATCCGATAGTCCCCGTGAGGCACTCTACGGGTAATTCAGACGGATAAGTCCTGTCTCCGAATAAGTTCTAAGTACCTAATGGTAAATTCTCGCTCGACAGCCAGAGTACCTACGGTACTCCTCAGATCCGAATGTTCTCAGAAGACTCACGTACTCCCCGCATTAATTAAGTTCTGTTCTGTCTCTGATTTAGTTCTGTAGTACCTATGGGTACTCCTGTCTCTGAATAAGTCCTGATCTGATAAGTTCCGTAGTACCTAAGGGTACTCTTGTATTTGAATAAGTCCTGTAGTACCTACGGGTACTCATGTATCTGAATAAATTCGCTCAGGACTGACTGCTCAGAGGTACCTACGTACTCCCGTATCCGATAAGTTCCGCTTCAGATCCGACCGGTCGATAGTACCCACGTACTCCCGTGATTCGATAAGTTCTCGCTCAGACTGATCTGCCTCCAGAAAATTCACTGGTACTCCCAGACCGATAAGTCCGCCCTCTCAGATAAGTCCTCAGAGTACCGACGCGTACTCCCGCATCTCGATAAGCCCGTCTCGACAAGACCTCGTAGCACTCCATGTACTCCCGCATCCGATCGAGTTTTTGCAAAGATCACGTACCTCGTGATCCGATAAGTCCCAGATTCCGATCCGCTCTGCAGTACCCACGGGCACCCGTGATTTGATAACCCAGATCTGAATAAGTCTCCAGAGTACCCACTCTGCAATTCCGTGATTCTCTCGCACAAGCTCGCTCCCAGATCCTCGATCCGCTCGGCAGTACCCCACGGTACCTGTATGTGATTGCCCCACCTCGTATTCACAAGTCTCCGTGAGTACCTAGGGTACTCCCGTGAATCGTCAAGTTCTCAGAGTACCCACGGGTACTTCCGCATATGATAAGTCCTCAGATCCGATCTCGCTCGTAGTACCTACAGTACTCCCGCGATTCGATTAAGTTCCCATCCTCAGACTGATTCGTTCAGAGTGCCCACGGGTACTCCCGTATCCGACAAGTTCGCTCAGATCCGGGACCGCTCTCAGAGTACCTACTGCAATTCCCGTGATCCGACAAGTCCCGCCTTCAGATATGTTCGCAGTACTCACGGTACTTCTCAGATCTCGATGAAGTTCCAGAGTACCATGGGTACTCCCCGCCTCGACAATAACTCCCCGCCTCGTATAAGTTACGCGTAGGGGCACCTGGTTTTTACCCAAAGATCCGAACAAGTTCCGTTTTCGACAACCCCGTATCCGAATATGTCCCGTCTTTGATTTAGTTCTGCAGTACCTACGTACCGATCCGGTGCAAGTCTCACATGTATCCGATTATTCCGTAGTACCTACGGGTACCGTTTGAATAGTCCAGCAGTACCTACGGGTACTCTTGCACGCAACAAGTGCAAGTTCCAGCACCTACGAGTACTCCTCGTATCCGTAAGATAAGCATAAGTCCGCTGGTACTCTACGAGTACTCCGTATAATAACTGTTTCGTAGGGTACTCCACGGCATCCCTTTATACCAAGAAATGTTCTCAGGAGTACCTACGATACTCGTGATCCGAAATACATATAAGTTCCAGAAGACCAAGATGTCTGCAAGACCAAAGATAAGTTCCACATAAGTATGTGTCTAAATACCAAAGATACGTCTCGTAATTCCCTCGTGGTACTCCGACAAGTTAAACTCAGAGCATAAACATAAGTTTCAGAATTCTACGAGTCCCGAATGCACATAAGTCCATATAAGGATAAGTTCAAAGATAAGAATAAGTTCTCAGAATTCCTACGGAGTCCCGTATGAACATAAGCTCGGATAAGATAAATGCTTATATAAGTCTACATAAGGAATGCATGAGATTTCTGATATCCGCTATGGTTATACACTTATTATAATTGCATGCATGTGTTTCTCAGATAAGAAATGTTTCCCACTAGCGTAAGGCTTAGCACGGGTTTTAATCAGGTGTAGGTACGAGAGAGGAACATCGGGAACTGCATCCTGTTGGGCGACATAACACATGAGGGTTCGCTACATGTGGAAGTTCCATGCTACGATTTGTAATGTAAAAGTTCGAGTTTTGTATTTGTAAATGGGACTGGAGTTATATGTATATAATGTTTTGAGATTACCTGTTATATGGGCGCAAAACGGGCATACCCGCAGTGCGATTGGCCTTTAAAAAAAAAAAAAAAAATCGGGTAGAATTCAGTCTGAGTATAAAGCCGACTAGGTTTAGGATCATGTCGAATTCGGGTGGAAACGAGGGCGTGACATATCCCTTAGTCCATTTAGTTATGATATTCAACAAAAAATAGGAAGATTGGTATTAAAAGAATGAAGAAAGAAGATTTTTGGGGGGTAAATTTGTTTTTCTTCTATTATATGTTGGGAAGGTGCATGGTTCATGGAATGAATGGCTAGTAGTATCTTCATCAAATGTGTCAAGAATCACTTTCCTATTCTCTATTCCATCATCTTGATTCATTCTTGAAAAGGAATTTTTGCCAAAGACAAAGCCTAAGGGGAAGATTGTTAGGTTTAGAACTGACATTATCTTAGATGTAGTGTTCCTAGAGTGTCTACTTCAAAGTTTAAGTTTGATGAAGATTTGATGGTTTAAGCATGAAGTCCCTGGAGAGAGTCAGGATTATGTTCAAAACTAACTTGGGACTCGAATTATTTTTGGACTCTTACAACCCAAGATAATTGGAAGGAAGAAACTGAAGAGGCTGGGACTTCTCTAGATATTATGGATAATGTTAAAGGTAAAAAAATCCACTAAGGAGATAATCTCTTTGATGAAGTTGGAACACAAGTAGGAATCCACTCTAAAAAGGATTTCTTGGTGCCCAAGTATACTAATTTCTGTTGTGACAACTTGGAGATAATCTTAATAAAGAGATAAATGTTGAAATTCATAATGAGATAATGTAAGACTTTGTCACATGGCAAAGTCATGTGATCTAGTGCAATAGAAGGAGCCTACTCAGTCCATGACTATACCATGTGGTTTGATGCAACATGAATTATGATGGGTGAATGATTCTACTCAAAATAGGACTCAGTCTCTGAACTGGAGTTATAACTAGCCTGGCGTAGGACTCAACTCAAGAGAGGACTTCTCTAGTCTCTCCACTTCTAGAAGAAACATCTAGACTATAAGCAATTTATCGGCATCCTGAGATAATGGAAGCCCTCCGATCGATCATCGATCTATCGAGCTAGATTTGGAACTTGTTGGGTCAGAATTGTCAAAACTTCCTCTCTAGTATACTATAAGAAGGTGGCTACTTCATAGCCTAAGTTTGATGAAATAGATGTGAAGTCCTTAGAAGAACTAGGAAGTAGTTTAGATTAGGGTAGTCCTCTAATGCATGGACATTCCAGACATGAAGAGTCGGACTAGGGTAGAGGCGTGTGGGATGAAGATTCAGTTCGGGGAATCTTAGAGGCGAGGTACTTGGAGGTAAGGTCTTAGATGGGCTGGGATCATTTTGGCAGAGTGGATAAAGTTAAAATCAAGAAGATTCGATCATCTAAGCTAATGACAAATTATAAACAAATTAGATTTCTATTCTAAGGAGATACTTGAGCGTCAAGTTTCCCTAATTCCATTGTGTGGCTAAAGGAAAGTTGAAAAATGAAGGTAAAGATCTGCGGTCATATTAGTATAATGATCAATCCTTTAAAGACTTCAAATATAGAATTACAAGGCTATAAATTCAAGGGTTTGGAAGTTTCTCAACAAGAATTTCAGGAGCAGGGCTTGAAGAAGACAAACGAAGTCCGGACATGCTGAAGGAGTGTGGAGTATAGATACTTAGTTAAGGTATTGCACGTTAAAATCCTTTTATCTTGGGTGAAAGATGATGTTTTAATTTTCTTTATCTTATCTATGTAATGTGAGTTGTAGGTGTGTGATGCTTTTGAAATAGGAATGGATGGAGTTCGTGCGAGATTCCACTAATTGATTAGGTTTCCAAGAAGGGTGAGTGGTAGAAAGAGTCTTGTACCACATATCGCAATTGTAAACCTTGAATTGGATTAGTGAAAATCCTTGCATCTAGAGCCTGATCGGTGAAAACCTTGCGAGACTTCGAGTGAACTACGGGGATTGTTGGATATAATTTTTATTAGGCCAGGCACTTCGCAGCAGAGCGCTCAGGTGTTGTTTTTCGAAGAAGATGAGGACCCTTGTTTATGTAGACTAGTGTAGTTGAATGGGGTTACTATCAAGTATAAGTACCGTTTGCCAAGGATTGATGATTTGATTGATTAGCTGAGAGGGGCGTAGATTTATTCTAAGATTGATCTCCACACCGGTTACCATCAATTAAGGGTTAGGGAGGCAGATATCCCTAAGACGACATTTAGAATGCAATATGGGCATTTCGAGTTCACGGTAATGCCTTTTAGATAGACAAATGCTCCAGTGACATTCATGGATCTCATGCATAGGGTACTCCAACCCTACCTAGATCAGTTCGTCGTGGTTTTCGTTGATGACATCTTGATCTACTCCTAGTTTGAGGAGGAGCATGAGGGTCACTTGAGGATTATGCTCTAGGTTTTGAGAGACCATCAGTTGTATGCCAAATTTAGTAAGTGTGAATTTTGGCTTACTAAGGTGAAATTCTTGGGGCATATGATATCGGCTTCGGGTGTATCTGTGGACCCAGAGAAGGTTGAGGTAGTTATGAGCTGGGAGAGACCAAAGTCAGTCTTCGAGATACGCTGTTTCTTAGGATTGGCAGGGTATTATAGGAGGTTCTTTGAGGACTTCTCTCGATTAGCTGCACCTATGAAAAGGAGGTTAAGTTTGAGTGGAATAACTTGTGTGAGAGGGCATTCCGAGAATTAAAGAGGAGGCTTACTTTAGCTCATGTGCGATAATTTGGAGATGTGACGGATGTCGGTGTATTATGATGCCTCGAAGGACGGGCCCGGGAGAATTAGTGGCTTCACGGTTCCTTGATAGTTAAAGAACCCGCGGCGAGTTACCCCTGCATGAGAATTCTTGGCCATTGTCTTTTCGGCCAAAGAAGGCTTGGCGCCCACTTATCTATAAGGTGAGCGGTTCGAGAATATTTTAGACCACAAGAGTCTGAAGTACGTTTTTACACAACGTGACCTCAACATGAGGTAACGTAGGTGGATGGAGTACCTAGAGGATTATGACTTCACTTTGCATTACCATCCCAGTAAGACAAATGTGGTGGTTGATGCACTTTCGATCGGAAGATCCGCAGTCTTGGCTAGTGTGGCTTCAAGGGGAGTGGCGGATGCTGGGGCTGTGGGGACCCAGGTCGGGCTGCAACCTTAGGGGATCGGGCTCGAGGTATTTTTAGGAAGTTCACGCCGTCCTCTTGAGTAGGTGATCGAGTTCCCGGATGGGACATGAGATATTTTCCATCGGGATAAGACCTTAGTTAGGTACATGTAGAAAATTTGGGCCATGCACACAAATGATGATCTTCAATATAGAGGGACGGGTTGTGGTTCCGCCAGTCCATAGATCCGAGGAAGTCACCGAAGAGTTTCCATTATTCCCGTTTTGCTTAGATGCTAGGTGGCATGAAGATGTCTGTTGATCTTCGTCGCTAGTAATGGGCGGGATGAAGAAACCGCGTTGGAGATTTTGTTTGTCGATGTCTCACGTGTCGGTAAATGGTGAGCACGAGGCCCGGCAAGATTACTCTGACCCTTGGAAGTAGGCGGAGGTGAAAGTGGGAGCACATCCACGATGGATTTTGTGTTTCACTTGCCATGAACATCGTGAGGGCGCGGTGTGGTGATAGTGGACCCGACTTACTAAGTTGGCACACTTTTGACTATGTGGATGGCTTCCCTGCTGGAGGAATTCTACAGGTGCCATTCGGGAGATTGTACGGTTGCATAGAATTTTGATGTCTATAGTATCGGATCGGGATCCTAGGTTTATGGCTACTTATCATGATTTATAAGGAAATGTGTATATGATAGGAATATAATACAGTTTCATGTTTCAAGTACTATTATCCATAAAAGATAATAGAAACTTACAATTTCAAGCATCAATAAAATAAAAGAACAAAAAAGAACTTTTATATTGAAATCTAGCATGAAATCAAGGAGTGGCCATTAGTTATCAAAACCAAATAAAATAATAAAAAAATATTTCTCTAATAGATGTTAGGATAATCAAAATGCCAACCATTGATATCAATTAGAAAAAATTGTTTCTTTGATGGATCTTTTGGAAAACAAATATGAACGAATTATGATGGTTACAAAACCGACAATAAAAATGAACAAACCGAAAAAATCAAGAAAAACGAATTTGACATCTTCAATATCTATTAAAGTTGCTCTGATTCTAATTGAGGATATAGATCTAGTAGCCCTAGATGTAGTCATGGATATACCCTTGAGGAGGTTAGAGAGGGCGCACAGGCCCGCAAATTTGAGATGACTACATTGTCTATTTACAGGAGCATGAGAATGATGTGGGTGACGTATAAGATCTGACTACCTACAAAGAAGCCGTTGTTAGTCCTTAATCCAACTTCTAGATCGATGCAATGAAAGATGTGATTCGTTTAGGCCAAGTAGGTGTTCGGAATCAACAAAATTTATATCCTAGGATTCCTACTACTAGCACGTGCAAAGCTCTTCACGGTATAGTGGCTCTGAATTCGAACATGGATGGGTTTTCTTCGTGAGAGAAGAGTTACAGTGCATTGAAAATGGTGTTTTTCTCGTTGGATTTTTAGGGTTTGTGAAAAATAGTGTGGGTGAATGGTTGGCAGAGGAGAGAGGAGGGAGGAGGAGGGAGAGGAGGATAACTAAAAGTAAAAAGTTAAGAGAGAATTCCTTGAAGTCTCGGGCCACTAGGCTTAGGGTTCTAGGTTAACCGACATGTCCTCGGGTCTTTTTCCTCGCGTTTGGGATCATGACATATAGTCATTTCCCGAACCGGATCTTCATTTAGCTTTAAAACCTAAACCCTAAAAATTTTCCTCTTGAAAGATGGCATTTGATTGAGCATAAATGTTCCTAACAGTGAAAACATATCACCGAAAACCAACCTGCAGTAACTGTAGGAGGCAAACTAACCGGGCATCAGTGGATCTAGTGATAAGTATCCACTAAACCCAAAAAGCTTGCAAAATACACGTTAGGGAGAGCATGCCTAATAGATTTTAACCTAAGGTGAGAAGCAAGAGCACAAATACCCTTAAATGCATACATGAAGAGCATGAGAACATGTAGCTTGCTTCAAAACCAACACCCAGTGGCCTTCCCCTTCAAGGATGAGGGGGGTTTAGCCGAGCATCCCTTGATTTGTCATCATCAAGGGGTGTTTGGCTACCAAGAAAATGCAAGAAAGTGAAGGGAGAAGAAGAGAAAATCACCAACAGCTCCCGGGGGAGGAAGCTTCGTGCCAAATTTTCCTGATTGATTGATGTAGTGAAAAGTTGATTTGATTACAAGTAGGACTGAGCTTATATAGGTGCTCAGTATAAGGAAATTACAAAAGTGTGCTAAAGAACCAAAATTACATGAGGGGAAAACTTGTATAAAACCATAAAAAGGCGGGTGGCAGTCGACACGAGTGGGAGGCAGTGTTAATTTCGCAAAGATTCTCAAATTTCCAGCGATCTCTTCTTATAGCCCGGTATTTTGGTCACGATTTCCTTGGTTCGATCATGAATCTTCGAATTCGGCTCGGGTTCATCGTTTTGAATCAGATTGAAGATAATGAGGTAGTTGTCGAGCAAAACTACAACAATATAGCTACAAAATGTGCTCAGTAGCCAAGCCAGGGACCTCAATGCATCAATTAGGTTATTTAAGTTGATTAGTACACAAAAAGTGCCTAAATTTTTTGCATTATACGGGATAAAGCCAGCACTATTTGGGGTACTAATCCTCCCAAACAGACACATTGCTGATCATAGCAATGTTAAAAAGGAAGATCATGTATTTTATGTATGCAAAAAGGATTGTCTTTTCAAAAGTGTGTATAAAAGTGATGCACTTACCTTTGTTATGAAAGCTTGGGACATTGCATAAAACCGACTTAGGAGAATGAGTGCCAGCACATGAACAAGTTTAGGCGAGTGTTCATTCGAGAAATCCTTAAATTCCACCAAAATCTAAGTGTTTTAGGTGATCGGTTCTTTCAATAAACATTAAGCTACTCCCCACTTCCACCCCTAACGAACTATTGCCATTGTAATTGCAATAACCCTAAATAGATTCTAGTTCACTCTTATTTCACCACTTTCTATTGTATTATGGGTGCAATGTTGAAAACTCGACTTCACCAAAGTCGTGCGAATCACCGATGACTCCCAACCAACTAAGGTTTAGGGCATCGAGTCAAAGGATCTTTCATCCACATTCTCTGGGTTTCTGAACTTGAATGATTTAGAATCCAGCACCTACACTCGCTAAACTCCACCCATCTATATCTGGCATTTAAATGGTGGCTCAGAACAAGTTGGTTTGACTGCAGACTTTAAGGCTTCGCCCGTAGACCCTCGGTGTGCTTGGGTTTAATGACGCCATGGCTTTTCTATTCTCTTTTCTTTTTCTTTCATAATAACCATTTTTGGAAGACATTCAGCTTTTTTCTTGGGAACTCTAACCTATTATGGGCCGTCAACGAATCTAAGGTTGGTTTTGCAAGTGAGTATGCAACTTCTCGACTGTGGTGGCAATGTGACTGTGTGTGGCTGAGAATGGTAGAAGACGGGGAGTTAATTACGGTCTTCAATTGACCAACAACTTCAATCCAAGCATGGAACCATTCTAGCATTTGATGGCAGCATGGTGCTTCAGCTTTTCAATTTCTGAAGTAAAACTCCACACAACAATGTGGAATATGAGGATGCAAAAGTGTAGAAAAATAGATTCGTATTATATATCAGGTGAATTAAAATTTTCATTTTTGCAAAAAAAGTAAAGCAATGAAGCCTCTAAATATACAAAAATGACTTTGCAATTGGGCATGTGGTACAAACGAAACTAAAGATCAAAATATGAACATCTTCAGCACTAGCTGTCAGCAGTGAACGAGAAAATTAGTGATGTCACACCTCCTCAATCGGTGGCGGGGATAAGAATCAATCACTCGGCTGGGCGGAAGTGGGAATGCCTTTAATTAGGTGGTTGATCTTCGCTGCGGTTGAGGTTAAACCATCTTGGTATTCCGGCATCACCTTTCCTACAGAAGTGAGTCTTGGTGAGATGACGGATCTCAGGAAGGGTGTGGCCGATCTGATGATCTTATTAACGCTTCTTGGTTCCTTGTTAATTCTTCCTGCAGTTTATGATCACTGTGCTTTCCTACACACAGTACCCTCGAGAAGTGGACTTCTTCGATTTTGCTCTTCATCACTCCGATGAAACATCCTTGTTGCTCATTATGTGAAAATATTAAAATCGATGTCATGTTAGAAGGTGACACGCATGACCATTCCGGCGATTGATTAGTGCTTAGGAGTGCTCACTAGAGCTCTTCATGTGCAGTTTCAAACGCTTTAAGTACTAATCATTCCAAATAACTTCAATTGGCATATTGATGTCCCTATTTATTATTCATATGACATTTGTAGGTGCTCTTTGGTAGTTTGCGGAGCCGAACCTTCTCCCGTCTTCGGACCAGGAGCGGGGCGAGTGAACACGATGAATCAAGCCGAGTTGGCCATGTGCAACTTAGAAGAGCAGACGAAGAGGGCGGAGAGAATAGGAGCGAAAGAGGAATGAAAGAAGAAGAGCGTCAAAATGGTGCCAAAATCCGATTATGTGAAAATTGGCAAAAAAAGTGGCACATTGGTGCCAATTTTGTACTTGAATACCAATTTGGCAACGGTGCTAATTTTAACTTAGTGCCAGTGACCGCTGTGCAATACAGCACTTGTGCGGTCTGGCGTCAATTTTGGCATTGGAGCAAAAATTGGCCCGGTGCGGTACAGCGTTAATGCAAATTGCTTGTTTGGTGCGTTTTGGCATTAATTTTGGCATTGGAGAAAAAGTGGCATGGTGCCGTTTTAACATTGGTGTGGTGCAGGATTTGGTAGTGCGAAAATTGTGTTGGTGCCAATTTGGCATCAACCATGCGAAAGTCTCTCTCCACCCTTTTGTTTTCTTTCTCTTTTTTCTTATTTTACCTTTTTGTCTAATGCTTTTGAGAGACATAAAGTGTTTACCCTAAGAAGCTTATATAAGCTCCCATTTTTGGAATGGGACTTTTAGAACACAAATTTAAACATTGATACAACTGTTTATAAGTTCTCAGCTTTTCTTTTACCTTCATTTTTCTTTCACTTTCTTTTGCTTTCTCATTTTAAACTTTTGAGGATGACAACTCTCAAAGATGGTTATTAAACTTTTCTCCTTAGCGAGGAAGGCTATTGACTAAAGTTTTAGGTAAAATAGCGGACATGTGTTTTAATGCAAGCATTTGTAATTGTTATCATTCATCATCTGATTGCGATCTCAAATGTACCTTGACTAACTTTTGTATTTGGCAAGCTTTTAGGGTCGGTGGATGCTTATTATTTAGATCCACTAAGATTCATTAGTTGCCTTCTAATGGTTAGGATCTGATTGGGGATATGCTTTTTTATTGTCTAAGAGACATTGTACTCAGTAAATATATTCAGAGGAAAATATAAGTTGGTTCTAGAATAACGTGATCCGGTTGGAAATGACTATATGTCATCCTCCCCAGCCCAGCAGGAAGGACTAGGACCTCTCATTTATGTGAACTCTTGATGGCAGAGTCTTCAGGAGTTCTTTTTCATATTTTGCTGTTTATTTTAATTACATAAATCCACCAAACTCTCCTTTGTTTTTACACTAAAACCCCAAATCCAGTGATTCACCATTTTGAACTCATTTGCCTTCTGTTTCTGAAGCATCCCGTGTTCATTTGAACACTTCTCTGCGATAACTATGGCGCTACGGTGATGAACACCTGGTCTAATTTTGGCATTGATTCATAGCTACCTAAAATCCACCCGATCAGTGTAGTTCAAGTGATGGTGCCCTAATAGTGAGATAAATTTGTTGGACTTGTGGTTATATGCAGTTTTGTTAAATCTGTTCACTTTTGATTTATCATTTTTTCTCCCAGTTCATAAGTTTATTTTCTTCATTGAGTTTTCTTTGCTGTTTGCTTTAACCTTTTGTGAAACGCTTTTGTTTGTTTGGTTGTTTTTCTGTTGATTGTGAAGTGTGCAGGCGAGTTTATACGATGGGATAAGGAACAACTGGAGGCGTGAGCATGAAGGGTGGCTATTTGCACGGGAAACGAGAGCCAGTGATCCTCTGGTGCTAAATGAATATCCACGGGAGGAGCATTAGCGAGCAGTTTCAGACCGATATATGGTCGGGGATCTCACACACTACACAGGTGAGTGCCCTCGCCTCTTCCACTGAGGGGAAGTGGCGTTGGCTGCCATGACCTCTCTGTGTCATGGCAGTGAAGTGAAGCATACGATCCATAGGAGTTTGATATACAGCACCCGAGATTACGATGGACATGGGCTCCTCAGTTGAAAGCCTTTCACTTGACCCTAAGGACAAAAGGCAAAAATTTGGCTAAATAAATTGGAATATTACAAGAACCATAAGGAATTGGGGAGAGGCTGGGTGTAATTTATAAAAAATTCTTCAGGTGTCAGAACAGAGCAAACTGAGAACAGATTTACATTTGAAGCTCATGTGTCAGTGAGGGTTCTGATGATGGGAGAAGATTATAGAATATGGTGTGCCACCCACATGAGTTTTGTGTGAATCTTTAGTGAATATTTTATGTTGGAATATCCCTTCATAGAAACAATTATTGAAACTAGCATTGTGGAGAGATTTACTGAAAATCGGATGAGACCATGGGTTTATCGACTCATCGCCGACGAGACGCGTCAGACTGGATGAGCCGCCGTCGGGAGGCGGACAGGTGGGGACCCTTAGCGAGCCCGGGGGCGTGTTCTGGAGGATCATTGGAATTTGAAGGCTGGCTGTCCAGCATCTTGGCTGGGAGTTGGAAGCCCAGGAAAAAATTTGCGGAGATCTGGCGGTGTTGAGTCCTCCCGGACTAAATGTGGCCAATTCCAGTCACTGAATGCGGAGGCAACGTCTGGTGCTCTCCATGGTGGGGTTTGGTGCAAGACCATCATAAATGTTTGTTGATTGAAAATATCAGACCACTGAGTGAGTGCCGATATGTGACCCATATGATCTGAGTGGAAGGACCACCAGGCCTCTCATGGAGTCAGTGTCGACATGTGTTCCCAGATACAGCGACAATGCCCCTCTTCCACATGTTGGGCAAATGTATCTTAACAGTGTTGGAGCAAAGGTGGTGAGGAAATTTGTAAAGGCAACCGTCGTACTCGATTAGATAAGAAAGTTGAAAATGTAGGCTCCTTGAACAAGAGATTAGGTAGGCGGTGTATAGCAGGAAAGTGATATTAATATCAGTGTCCATCTAAGTAGCGATAAACGTGGCGAGATTTTGAAGCAGAGATTCTTAAACCTTTAATCCCCAAAGGGAGTCCGTGAGATAGGTTCTACCAAAGAACCCCCGCGCCTAAGGATGGATGAAGTAAAAGCTGCATCACTTTGAGAAATGGAAAATAGGTTGATCAACCAAAGGCCTAAACCTCGCAAAGAGACCTGCAGAGTTAACAGAAGTGGAGCTGAGCACATATTCATTAAAGAAGATTCAATGAAGATAAGCATGCCTCTCCATTTCCCAAGCACTAAGAGGCAAAAGAAGGCTTCTACAAGAAGGCATCCTCGAAGTGCCGAAAGGTAGCGTGAACATCCCACCGTTTGACATGATAAAACAGTTCGACCTATGCTAAATTTCTAGTTGACCCGTGGTAATCAAGAAAGGGTTTGGCATTAACAAGAAGGCCTTCCCGATCGAACAAGCCGCCTCCATCATCCAAAGCAAAACCTTGTGAAATACAAAGATCCAGGATCACCACCATCTCGCTCAACATCGAGAGGGATCCGCATGTGATAAGGTATCGGCTGGATTTGGGAGCCGCACAACCGTCGTTTACTCCTGGGTGATACAAGCAGCTAGGTTCACTGAGACAAGCCTACCAACATCACTCCCATCCTTAGCCGATCGGATTAATAAAAATTCCTAAGGGCATAGTTGCGATGTTTTGGTCAAGGTGAATAAATTTACTATCCCAAGTGGACTTCAGAGTTCTGACATCGAAAGCCTATATGCAGGGCACAACCAAGTGCCCATCATACTGGGAGGCCATTTTTGCCACATCTAATGCCATAACACTGCCTGAATGGAGTCGTAAGTGTACCTTACCTTGAAATATGACTGAGCTTAATATTTTCCACCCAAAGTGCACAAAACCAAATGAGGATGAGTGTGAGATAACTGGCGAAGTTTGCCTCGAAAGTGGTACACGCAGGAAGGCACATATTAACAAACAAAGCAGGAAGAATCGACGGAGAAAATGAAGCGCTAATGAAGAATCCACCATTCCTTCCCGGGCAAATGCGTCACCCATCACCAAAGACCGATCGCTTCAAAACAAGGGAGCCGAGCATGAAGGCACCCCGCAAAGACACACCATCGCATGCGCGGGAGGAGCTTCCTCCCGGACCTCCTCCTGAGATCCAATGGTTAACACTGGGAGTGGTTCCAATAGAACCCCAGTTAATTCACTCCAAATTTTTTGTTCAAATTTTTACTTTATATTATTTTAAGTCTTAATTTGGTTTTTAAGATGCCACTACTTACCTATTTCTTTTCAAATATTTTCGCATTTTACAAGCTCTGGTCTTTATCACAATTTCGTTTTGAAATGTTGCAGAGTTGCTGGCAGGGAGAATCTTTATTTTCCTCCCCTAAGATTACAGTTGGCACATGTGTGCACTGCTTCAACATGCCATTCTCTCCCCGTTCAAACCGTCGTTTCATCTTTCATTTGAGGTACCACACAATTTCTTTTTGAAAAGCTGATAATTTTGTGAAATACACTCGACATAGAAATATACCATACAACTACATTTTTTCGCACTCGAACACGTTTCCCCATATTCGCGGGTTTCGTCTCTCTTCCAAAAGTTGAAAATCGAGCATTGCATGTTATCGTGTTTGCTAGCCTGGGCCCATACTTCATCTAATTGTCGGGTCGCTTGAAGTCCCCGCCGCCTTTCTCTTCCACCGAGCTAGCCACAATACAAGGCACACACGCTTTCATTATCAAAGAAAAGAGTCGCCACACCCCTTTACTTAAGAAAACTAGCCTTAGTTTAGGTGACCAATTGTAATAGGTCAAGGCCTCCTCATAAAGAAGACCAATATGTCTCAAAGAAAAGAAAAAGAAAAAGAAAAAGAAAAAGAAAAAGAAAAGAGTTTGTTAAAGCCACGACGCTAGGCCCTGAAACCCGAGCACGGCCCGAGGGGCACATAAAGCCTTTAAAGCCCGCGCCCGAACCAATCGGGCCTGGGAGCCACCGATTTAGTGCTCAAGCATGGGTGGATGGGTGGAGTTTAGCAAGTCAGAAAAGCCGAACCAAAAATCATTCGTAGTCCGGCGAAGTCAGAGTTTTGCAGGGTCAAGAGATCTTTGGCTTCGACGCCCAAACCTTAGCCGTCAGAGTCACCTGTGATCTCGTTATATGGATCAAGCAGGTTGAATTTCAAAGACGATCCTACATTACTTAGAAAAGGCAGTATGAAATAAGAGTGGAATCGATTCTATTTAGTCGGGTCACCCTTCTAAGGCATTAGCAGATCAATAAAAAGATAAATAGCTCAGTTAGTTTATTGATGCAAACCCCATCCCCTATACACTTTAGCACTTATGGAAGCCTGTGTTGATTCCTCAAATAAGACGCCCTAAGAATCGATCTTATGGCATGCGCCTCAAACCCGATTTTTAATGGCTCCAACCTTGACACTGCCAGAGCATTACCTATACCCACACTTTTGTTCATACATACTTTCTTTTTCTCGTTGTGTGTTTCATTGCTAAGTGGACTAGCAATGTGTAGTCGGGGGTGCGGATTAAGGTTAAAAAGTGCTCTTTCGGTGCCTATTCATCGTAGGTTTTAGGCACTTTTAGGTACTAATCATTCCAAATAACCCAATTGGCATATCGATGTCCCTATCAGGTTACTAACAGCATTGTAGGTGTTTTGGTGTTTTATGCCAACACTACTCCATCTTCTGACTCAAATCGAGACGTGAGTCGAACACGATGAATCCAAGCCGAGTTCAGCCATATTGCAACTTAGAAGAACAGAGCAGAAGAGGAATTGAAGAATATCAGGGAGCGTAAGAGGGAAACGAGCAAGAAGAGCAAAGAAATTGCGCCAAAATCCGTGATTATGTGAAATCAAAATTGGCATTGTTAATTGGGCATTGTTAATTTTCGCACCGTGCCAATTTTGGCAGCTGGGACAAAACATTGGTGCCAATTTTGCATTGCACCACTGCACCGGTGCCACTTGGCATTAATTTTGTATCGGGAGAAAATTGCATTGGTGCCAATTTTGGCATCGGGTGTGGCAAGCCTGGTCGTGCGGTAGGCCTGCACAGCCAATTTCGCACCAACCTCCATGCGAGATCCCCTCTCCCACTTTTGATTTTCTTTTCTTTTTCCATTTTACCCTTTTGTCTAATGCTGAGGGCATAATGGTATTTACCCTAAGAAAACTCATATAAGCTCCCATGTTTTGGAGAATCGGGACTTTGGGAACTTTCGAATTTGGCTTAGCGGAAATACGCTAACCTGTAGTTCCTCGCTTTCTTTTCTCGCTTCATTTTCTTCCTTTTCTTTCTACGGGCTAAACACCCTGATGATGACAACTCAAGGATGGTCAAGTTAAACCGCTTTTCTCCTTGAAGACAGGGCTATCAAGTAGCTTTTAGGTAAAATGACTAAGGTTTTCATGTTTAATGTAGCATTTATGGGTATTTATGTTTCCATCTCTCACTTCTGTGTTAAAATTCTTAAATGTACCTAACTTAACTCAGATTTGGCAAGTTTTTAAATGGTTCAAAGGATGCTGTCAGATCCACTAAGATTCATTAGTCACTTTCATTATTACTATAGGATGCATTTGGGTGGGATATGCTTATTGTCCTGATACTTATGCCTAGTTAAATGCCATATTTCAAAAGGAAAAATTATTAGTGGTTCAGCTTGATAGCTAAATGAAGATCCTGGCTCGAAATGACTTATATGTCATCCTCCCCAACGCGAGGAAAAGGACCCGAGGACCTCTATTTACTCAGAACTCAACCCCAAAGATTCGATGCTTCAAGGAGTTCTTTTTCATATTTTTACTTCATTTTATTTTTCGCCTATAAATCACCAACTCTCACTGTTTTACTAAACCCAAATCCAAATTGAATTCACCATTTTTTAACTCAATTGCACTTCTCATTTCACGAAGAAAACCCATCCCTCGTGTGTTCGACTTAGATCATTATAAGATCGCAGTAGCTTCGCACAAGCAAGAGACACCCAGATACAAATTTTGTTGATTTCTATAAATTTCTTACCGTGGGCAATTCTAATCAAACAGCTTGATTTATAAGATTAGATGTGGCCAAAATGGCCTCCCAAGTATGACGGGCACTGGTGAGTGCTTCTCGCCAAAGGGTTTCCAGATCAAGAACCACAAATCCACTTCTGATAATAGAATTTATCTACCTTCACCAAGATATCTCTAACTATCCTCGTATTTTCACCGATCGATCCGCTAAGGATGTGGTGATGTTGGTAGATTTCGGGGCCCCAAAACCTAACCGCCAGACATTGAGTATGGCAAGATAATGACATCGGGTTCCCGTATCCAAGAAGGTTTTGCCTATGGTGTCCCTCCACGCCGGGTTGAGATGGTGGGGATCCTAGATCTTTTGAATTTCACCGCTTCGCATCGGATGTTGATAGAGTTGACTTGACTCGTCAGAAGGCCTTTCTTGTTAATGCCCAAACTTTTGACTGTACAAGTCCTTTAGAAATTTAGCATAGGTCAGAACCTCGCTTTGACTCATGTCACAAAGGGATGTTCACCTTTACCCGGCCTTAAGACTTCCAGGATGCCTTCGCTAGAGCCCTTCGCCTTCAAGCAGAGGAAATGAGGCATGCTTTCTCATCGAATCCTCTTTAATGAATATGTGTCTGTGCTCCACTTCCCCTGTTTCTCCGGTTTTCCCCGCAGTCAGACCGGTTGCTCGATTTCACTACCTCAAGGTGATAATGGACTGACTTCATCCATTTTTGCGGTGTGCTCACCGGCAAAGCTTAGTTCATGCAATTCCCTAGACGTATGTTATTCCGAGGGAATCTCCTTTCTCCTCGCACTGTTGGCCGATCGTCGTGCTATCAATGGATAACCGCATGGTATCAATTTTTTTATTTAGCCAGGAAGCCCATCAATCCTTTACTATGGAGCTTTCACCTCTATTCTTTAGTTTATCCGAGCATTGATAGTTTTTCTCGCTTCCTCTATTAAATTCCCTACCACTCGCTTCTCTTCAAGTTCATGATAGCTTGCTCAATGTGATTTAGGCAAGGGTCGCCATCGCAGGTGCACTCCATTCCGGTTGCTGTTAATGTGCCCTGTGGAACATATACCTGAGGCTTGTGCTTCTAGGCTAGGCTTGGTGGTTCCTCAAATGGGATTATAGGTGTCGCTATACCGGCATCGCTGGTTGCCTATTTTCGGGGCCCACAACATTTGCATTTTCGACCACCAAATCCCTTACCAGAGAAATCAGACAATGTTCTCCTTGACGACTCGTAAATCAGACAATCGAACACATGGTCGTCAGCACGATGTCTCGGCTTATCGGCCTCGCACTCGCTGATTTCTCTGCCGTTCTTCCATCCTTATGTTCGTGGTGGACAACTTAGCCTTTAATCCTACATCCTCCGCTGAATAAATGCTCTCGTCACTCGGTGGCTCAAGTCTCGTCGCTTCCTTGTACTAGTCATCCTGCTTTGAGGTCTCAAAGAATATAGCCGAGAAATCCATGGCTTC
This sequence comes from Tetrastigma voinierianum, assembly GCA_016808115.1. NCBI lineage: Eukaryota > Viridiplantae > Streptophyta > Magnoliopsida > Vitales > Vitaceae > Tetrastigma > Tetrastigma voinierianum. The sequence continues at coordinate 74,809 of JAEQBH010006559.1, read as the reverse complement.
ATCTCGATTTTGTCGAGGAAGTCCCTCCACACGGTTTCTAAGAGTTGTTTCATGGAAGGACATTCCATCGCAGTGGTCACCAACATCCACGTATCGGCCATGGTGTGGGTGGCTGCATTGATGAAAGAAGATACCTTTTCCCAAGATTGATAAAATTTATCACTATCACGAAATGCAAAGGTGTGATTCTCTTCAAATTGTCGGGTCTTGGTGGCACCAAGAACTCTTCAAAATTCCATCATAGCTCTACCGCCCCGATGATCCTGCTCATGAATTGCCAAATTCTTGGCTTTATCTCGAGGTCGTTGGGCGCGTTTTCTCACCGAGCAAGTCCATATCAAATGCACCCTCCCCGGGAAGTCAGGCAACTTCCTCAAAATCCCTGATGTGTGTATGGATTTTCGCTTTTCCACATTCATGAAAAGTCAAGCGTGGCACCAAATAAGGTCTCACCGTCAGATCTCCGCAGTATTATGCAAGAGGGTGCACTCACCCTGGTGGCGTATGTGATCCTCATCGACATGTAGTATCGTCTCTGCGAACCCCGTCGCTCCGTTTACTCTTCAAGTGGGGTCTCCATTTGATCGTGCAACCCATTTCACACCTCACTCAAGTGGAGCACTTACTTTTCCACCGCCGCAGCGTTTCCTCGCCCCACCGCATGCCGCATGAACACACAACAAGCAAGAAACCAACAAAAACAAGACTACCAAAAGGCTGATATTAGCTAAAAATCAAAACAGAGGTAACAAATGCGCAAAGGAAACTTTCAACTCCCCTTGAAATTTTCTAAACCCCCTACAAGGAACTCCAAGTAGGAAAATGGTAAAATAAAAAAAGAAATGAGATTTCACCAACACTTGTGATATGAATCACAAGTTCATTAACTCTTTTCAATTAGGCACTATCTCAAGAACGCGCCATTTGGATTCTTTTAGGCCAAGTAGGTGTTCTGATCAACAAAATTTATATCCAGATTCCTACTACTCACGAGCAAAGCTACTGGGCAAGATAGTGGCTCTAGGCCGAACATGTGGATGGGTTTTCTTCGTGGAGAGAATAGTTATAGCCAAGATTGAAATGGAAGCTGGATTTTTAGTCAGAAAAAAACAATGTGTGAATGGTTGAAAGCCTAAAGAATCAAGTAAAAAGTTAAGAGAGAATTCTCAAGTCTCGCTACCAGCTAGTGGTTCTAGGTTAACCACATGTCCTCTGTCTTTTCCTCGCGTTTGGGATCATGACATATAGTCATTTCGAACCTGATCTTCATTAAATTTTTAAAACCTAAACCCTAAAATTTTCCTTTGAAACATGCAGATTGATTGAGTATAAATGTTCCTAATAAAGGAAAAACATATCTCAAAAACTCACCTCTATAGTAACTAATATGAGATTAACTGACCAAGGCCACGGATCTATTGATAAGTATCCACTCGAACCAAAAGTTTGCCAAATACACGCAAAGAGAGTATGCCAAGATATTTTAACCTAAGGTGAGAAGCAGAGCACAAATACCTCAAATGCATACATGAAGAGTATGAGAATACGCAATTTCGCTTTCAAACCAACACCCAAAGGGCCTTCCCTTCAAGGATGAGTGGGTTTAGCCGAGCATCCTTGATTTGTCATCAAGAGGTGTTCGATACCAAGAAATGCAAGAAAGCGTATGGAGAAGAAGAGAAAAATCACCAACAACTCCCAAGGAGGAAGTTACCGTGTCAAATTTTTCCCCGATTGATTGATGAGGAAAAGTTGATTTGATTAAGGTGGATCGAGCTATATAGGTGCTTAGTATAAGGAAATTACAAAAGTGTGCAAAAGAACCGAAATTACATGAGGGGGCAACCAGATAAAACCATAAAAAGTACAAAAAGGCCAAGGCAGGTCAGGAGGAGGTTGGCACCACAACCCGCTAAATTCTCGTAACCCGCAAAATTTACCGATCTCTTCTTCTTCAAGATTTTCGGGTCCCGATTACTGGTTCGATCATGAATCTTTGAATTTAAATGTTCATCGGTTTGAATCAGATTGAAGATAATGAGGTCATTCTGCAAAACTACAACAATATAAATACGTAAATGTGATCGTGAGCTGCCGTGGACCTCAATGCATCAATTAGGTTATTTAAGCTGACAGTACACAAAGTGCTTCTAAACCCTGTGACATTATATAGTATTTCAAAATAGCACCATTCAGTACTAACTCACATGAGATGACTTCCATGTCATAGAATAAAGTGGTGCCTCGCAGATTTTCATACGGCCGTAGACCCATTGCAAATGGGTGTTTAAGACCAAGCGCAATACCAAGGGACAGGTAGAGAGATACAAAGCAAGATTAGTGGCTAAGGGTTGCAATTGACGAGAAGGTATGGATTTTAAGGAAACATTATCTCCCATGTCCACTAAAGACTCTCTGCTCATTATTATGGCTATAAGGCCCATTCTGATTCTGGGAGTTGCATCGATGATGTGGAGGACAACTTTCTGTTCGGAGACTTGGTTGATGATGTTTACATGTCTCAATCTACCGGTTTTGAGGAGGTTGGTGGGGAAAACATGGTTTGTAAGCTCCAGAAATCCATTTATGGTTTAAAACAGGCTTCTAGGTAGTGATATCTCAAGTTTGATAAAGTTGTCACCGCTAATGGCTTTAAGGAGAAATACTGGTTTATCAATGCATATATATGAAGGTCAGCTGGAGGAAATACATTATTCGGGTTTTATAAGTTGATGATATTTTGCTCGCAACCAACGAGCACGACTCGTTGGTCGAGACAAAGTGCTTTATTGTTTAGCCATTTTGATATGAAGGATCTTGGGGAAGCATCTTATGTCTTAGGCATATAGATACTTCATGATAGACCTAGTGGCATTCTAAGATTGTCTCAACGGACATATATTGAACGCATTCTGAAAAGGTTCAATATGGAATCATGTTCTTCTAGTAAGGACTAATTGTAAAGGGTGACAGATTTTCCAAAAGCCAATGTCCTCATAATGATATTGAGAGAGATCATATGAAAGTACCCTTATTCTTTAGTCATGCGTACTCTAACGATGCTCATACAAGATACATGCCTTGATATTGTTTGTTATCAAGGTGAGTTAGTCGGGGTACTTGAGGATTCGGGTCAAAGCCACTAGAAAGCGGTTAAGAAAGTTTTAAGGTATCTTCAATGTACCAAGGATCTCATGTTGACATATTGTCATACCGACACTTTTAAAGTGGTTGATTTTAGTGATTCCAATTATGCAGTCATGTGGGATGATAAAAAAATCCATTTCTCGGGTTATATCTTATGATGGTCAAGGAGTTGTTCTCGCGGAAAAGTGTCAAATGCACACTTACAAATTTCCTTCTACTACAGGCAAGAGTATGTGGCATGTTATGAGGCTACTTGTCATGCAATATGGTTGCGGAACTTCATTTCAACTTTGGAGGTTGTTCACTCCATTTCTAGACTACTAAAATTGTTCTGTTATAATTCCGCAGTTGTATCTTTCTCTAGGAACACTAGGAGCACTTCTCGCTCCAAGCACATTGATGTGAAGTTCTTTTTTATGAAAGAGAAAGTTGTAGAGTCCCTCATTTCAATTAAGCACAAGCCTACGACTAGCATGTTGGCAAAGAAGGATTAAATATCTAGAATCATGAATATATCTGCAGATTGATTTCACGAATATATTTGAATATCTGGATATTTTGACAAAAATATCGGTAAAGAGAAAATTAACAAAAATGCTTTGAAATTCATGAAAATATTTTGTTAAACTATAAAAAAGACATAAATAAGCAAATATACATTTTTTGAAAAAATATTCATTATAATTTATTGAGAAATTACATTACAAGATTCTTTTAAAACCAAAATGAAGACTAATGTGGTTCCATTACATTATTTGATGATGGATCTTCATATCTTTGTCAAGACAATATTTAAAACCAAGAATTTTCCAAAATATTGAGATAAATCACAAAGAAAAATAATTTGAGAGTCAAAATGGAGCTTAGATGTGGATGGATGAGTTTGTAAAGAAATCAGATGATTTTATATTTATGTAATTTCGACTCAAAATAACCATTGATTCTCAAAAACTATCAGATTTAATTCTAATATGTGGATTTGATTTTGGTTCAAATCTAACCATTGATGGATTATCATATATCCGTTTGAAATCAATATAAACCGCAAATCAAGCTTCAAATTTAAAATCAATTGTCGATCCAAAATATTACCATAGTCTTTCAATGCTTTAAAAAACTGATGAAATATCAATCTTTGATCAAAGCAGTGACTAACTGATCATCAAATTGCTGGTCAAGAAGTTAAAGGCACGATCGATATTTTGAAAATATCATCGATATATCTTTGACATTTTCAATATTTTACCGATATATGTTCGATGTTTACCGATATTTTGACTATATTTCTCATGGAAATTCCAACCCACGCCACAAGTATTTATGTATATGCACTTTTGATATTTCAATAAATATCGACGCATTTTTCCAATTTTTAGCCAACGGACTTTCGATTGGAAAAATCGTATCGGTACCGGCTGATATCCGATATTTCGGTGATATATCGATCGATAAAATTGATATTTAGTTCCTTAGTTGGAAGACACACTAACTAAGGCTTACCTATTTGTGTGTTTCAAGAACATGTCACCCTCATGGGATTGTTAGGAGCCTAGAATCTTTGTTTTCGTGGGAGTTTTTCCTTTTCATGTATTTTGTAAGGAAAGCTCATGTTTTTCATTATTACATGCACATTTTGACGTTTGTCATTATCTTATGATTCTGTGTCATTTTAACCATATGAATGACAGAATTATGTTTTCTCTTTCTATTTAATCAATACTCTTGTAATTAAAATGCTTCTAGATCAGTAGCGCCTGATTATGCACGATTTATGCATCCTCTCAATGTATTAATCTCAATGTATTAATTGTATATGAATGGTTATGGCTATGCAAGTCTCTTATTGAAACATTTGAGTTATGATTTTGATTAGTAGCGCTTGATTATGTACAATTTATTCATCCTCTCAATGCGTTAATTGTATATGATTGGTTATGGTTATGGTTATGTAAATCTATTGAAAAAGCATTTGAGTTATGATTATGTCGTCCAAGTGGGAGATTGTTAGATTAATTTATTAATTATGGACTAAGCATAATCATATTATAATTTTAATTCTATAATTGTGCATGTTAATTATGGGTCATTTATGGGATGGTTTAATATTAACTAGCCAGCAGGCCCATGGTTCTATCTTTCTCCTCGTTTGGTAAGCCCATCGACCAAAGTCCACCGTTTCCTCAGGTTTCTATATGAAGTAATGTGCCCTGCACTTAACAAGTGGTTTGGTAGAACACACTTTGGGGTGCTACATGAAATAACTATCTTCAACCCTAGTCTTTCTTGATTTCTTGTCCTCATAAATTTGAGAGATTATTGATACCAATACCCGACCCATGCTAAGTATGAGTTTCACTTAGTACTTAATCGATATGCTTCATCGTTTAATAAAGTTTGTATCTTGTAATGTATTCATTAGGTCTTTTGATTATTGATCAATTGTTTTAGGGATCAATAAATACTCTTGATTTTACAAAATAATTTTCATATCTATCTGTGATCGTCTGTAATCCTGGGTTCAAGTGATCACCATCAACCCACTAAAGCTCCGTGGATATCGTAGATAACTCAACACCACAATCATTGTCCCATTTACTAGGATCCAAAATTTAACAAAAATCGGACAAAATCTCCTTTGTACATGGAGCTCTATCCAAATCCAACCTATACAATAATATAATCACATGACCCATCCAAGGCCCAATATAACACAATGACCGCACCAGGTCCATTTATGAGTAAAAAGTGACCACACCGGGTCCATTTATCCGCATTCATATAAGAACATGCAAGACTATTTTAAAAACCGTCCATAGGAGTTCAATTACAACTCTTTAACACATTAGTACATGCCAAAATTAATTTACTCCAAATATTTTACAAAAATAATTATAAAAACCACAAGTCAGCTTTCTTCTCCCTTACTATTCTCGACAAGAGCGCCCATCTACAGATATCCCGCACCTAAAATGTTTTTCCTACATGTATAGTCATGCCCAAGAGAGTAATTCCACGCAGGCTACTTCCCCCACCTGGAACAAGCACGCAACGCCCACCTTGACACTTCATATTCACATCACAATTCCAAACAAGAATATGCAATCCTAGATTGGAATTCTACATGCCATGTCATAAAATGAGATGAGACCCACTCATGCACCATAACCTTGAGTCTTTACCTACTCCCACCACATAATGCGACGCCAATGTGTGATAAAAACTATTATTGACGGATTAATTAAATGATCATTTTCGAAATAAAATCATTTGTTTATAAACCAAATTTTTTGGATGCTAAACCTCGAATGATCATTTCATATACAAACCATGTGTCCTTTAAAATGACTTAACTCATCGCAGTTCGTATAAATTTACACTTTTTGACTTTCAACGTTGGAGGTATGAACCAAGACGAGTCTTTCACCCGATATGTTCCACTCTTCATATTACTCGATTAAAGTTTTTTTTACCATTTCATGCATTAGGTAACTTTGTCGACTTCAGTTCAACAAGACGAGCCCACTCATCAATCAACAATGTGGTATTTGATTTCAACCATGCACTCAAACCCATGAAATGCGATGTTCCCATGCATATGTAATGTGATGAACCATTGCATGTCAATGTCATGTCACATATGTGATGAATGCCATATGGACATTTAATTCGTACATTTTACTATGCATCATGGACAATTATATTACATACATATAATCTCTAAACAAATATTCGGGCCTAATCAATATATAAGCACACATATATCAACATTCATCAAACAACAATTAACCAAATCATGTTATTACAAAATCAAGTAATAACAACTTTAACTTTCAAGGCCAAATGTGAAATATAAAATGCTCACAAAAATAGTTCACACAACGCCCCAAACTAGCCCTTAAACTAGCTATAAAATCGGCTAAACAAGCCTTTAGCAGTCCGAATTATTCTTTTTAATCCAAATAGTCCCTAAACAATTTTTGGGACATACTATATACAACTGCAAATCAATTCACAAAAAAGGCCACAAATGGGTCATAAAATGGTCATTAAAGTCGTTTAAACAGGCCAAACAGCCCCTTAGCGGTCCGGATTATTCTTTTTAATCAAACAGCCCCTAAACAATTTTTGGGATATACTATACACAACCACAAATCAACTCACCAAACCGGCCACAAGCGGGCCGCAAAACGGCCATTAAAGCCATTTAAAACAGGCCAAACAACCACTTAGTAGTCCGGATTATTCTTTTTAATCCAAACAACCCCTAAACACTTTTTGAGACATATTACACAAAATCACAAAACAATTCACAAAGCCGGCCACAACCGAGCCGCAAAATAGTCATTAAAGCCCTTTTAACATAGTCCAAACAACCCCTTAACAGTCCGGATTATTATTTTCTTAATCCAAACAGTCCCTAAACATTTTTTAGGACATATTACACACTATCACAAAACAAGTCACAAAGTCGGCCACAACCGGGCCGCAAAATAGCCATTAAAGTCGTTTTAACACAATCCAAACAACCCCTTAACTGTCCGAATTATTATTATTTTTATCTAAATAGTCCCTAAACACTTTTTGGGACTATCACACACTATCACAAAACAATTCACAAGCTCTGGCCACACGGCCGCTAAAAGAGTTTGCCATTAAAGCCGCTTTTAACACAAATTAAACAACTCCTTACATTAACATAATAATCCTACCTCAAAAATAGCCCCCAAGGTTGGAAATAAACCAACAGGAAGAATCCCTACCTCAAGTGTAGTAGCACCCAGAAGCTTCCTAACCCAAATTCGATTTCTCAAATCTTTTCCTTGGATCTTGGTGAAATCCTCATTTTTAAAGATATTACACGAGCCTTCTGGCCAAGTAGATGAACTTAACTCTTTGTTTGATTGGGACCTATGGATCGTCGAAAGAAGTCTTGGATTTCTCTACCTCTTCCTCTCTCTCTCTCTCACGTAAACCAGCATAAAAATGAGATTTTTCTCCCCCCAAAAACTGTTCTTTTGACCTTATCATAAGTCTTAAAGGCTTGGCCCATGTCGCGCCAAGTGTCATGCCTTGTCCGGATCCGTTTCTACCCCGAAACGATTTATTTTGCTCTGGTCTAAGTTCAAATTATTTTATATGAACTTTATCTAAATTATTTTCCAATTTTCAAGATTTTCTCAAAAATCATGTTTTTGGGTTTATTGGGCACCTGTCGTCTCGAAACACGTGAAAATTCCGACTATCTCGGAATTCGACAAAACTCGTCTGGATAACTAGATTTCGCGAGACGAATTCAACAGTAAGGTTCGTTTCCTCATCTGAGATTTAGAAAATTTCGGGGTTTTCAACCCGTACTTGTAGTGGCAATTTTACCGTTTTGCCATTTTTCGAAAAAATTCAAATTTACCCGGATTTTACAATCTTATTCATTTTTCAATTTTATTTGACACTCAAACTTATAGTTTCTATAACTATGACATTTGATGCACCAAATGTGTAACTCATCTTTAAATCCTTGAGTTAATAACCTGCCATTTAGAATAATTTTTGTTATATCCCCCTCAAGCTTGTCCATGGCAATGACCTCTATCATTTTATTGGATACCAAAACCTCCAATCAATGCTTAAATCTTCAAACTTGCTCCAAATTAGTAGGTAATTCTTTAACTTGTTTATCATTCATGCAAATATAATGACCTCATTAACCCATCAATTATGAAAATGAAAACAATATTTTCTTTGTTCAATTATTATAATAATATTTTCAAATTAACGCTTAAACACCTCATGATTCCTTCCTCTATTCTTTTATTAAGCTTCTCAATATTAACTCAAATTTGATTTAAAATGATTTATACTTGATCAAAATAATATGAAATTGATTTAGAGTCATTTATTCAAAGTGACCTTACTTAAAGTTTGCAACTTAATTTATCACTTTTGATGTAGTAACCATTGATTTCTAGTCGTTTATGCCTTTCTTAAATATGAATTTATTTGTTGCTAGGAATATTGTAAAAAGTTCTTTCTAATCTTGATTCGAGAATTTTTTCAATAAACATTGCTACTCATTTGTTAGTATCTCTAATTTCTTTTAATCAAGCACTTCATTTTAATTATTATTCATTGGGTTTCATAAATCTTGATATTTAAACTACACAAAAACATGAATGCATCCATCATTGAAGTTCTTACTCCTGAGTTTAAGGAGGTTGAAGTGAGTTTTTTTTTTTTTTTTTTGTTATAATTTTATAAACAAAAGTTGCCATTTTCTTACTTTATTGGTTTCTTAGTATTCTAGCTCTGATCTTCTTATATTTCACCTTACTCAGAGGGGATTGATATCATTTGTTGAAGCTCACTTGATTATGTATTAATAATAGTTAACTAAAAGAATTTTTTTTATTTCATTATACTCTCCTTTCAACATAAAACAAAAACTAATTATATTTATACTAGGACTCTAATTCGTAATTGGATTAAAAACCTTAATCAATTAATATAAATAAAGAGTAATTCTTAATCTTTATCAAGTGTCTAAAATTCTTCTAATTTGACCTTATGTCGGATCTAAAATTATTTTTCTTCACTTTTTCTTCTTTCTTCCTTGTTATTTTCTGGACTCGAGCTCATTTTAAAGTGGTTATTGTGACACCCCAAAACCCGGGGGTCCCGTTGACCAATCATCAACCCATGGAAATACTATCTTAGGTAATTGTACACCTAAGCTTTGATACCAAAATGGTATCAAATACCTGTGGATACTGAGTAACTCGATACCACCTCGTTATGTCCCATTTACTGGGATCCCTTCATCCATATTTATGTTAAAAATATGCGAAATTACATTTAAAACAGCCCGTAAGAGTTCGATCACGACTCTCTTACCATTATTACATACCGGAACTAGATTGTTCCAAAGTTATTCAAAAAGATTATCAAAGCCACATGTTGGTCTTCTTAACAATTGTGACCTCGAATGAGCGTCGTCCACCGGTGTACACCCTGCACCTGAAATGTTTTCCCATAAAAGGTGAGCCACGTCCAAAGAGAGAATATTTCACAGAGGCTACTCCCACCTAAGTGCACATGCAATGGTCATGTTCCACACATTCACATTCACATTCCAAGTAAAAACATGCAATTTCTACCATGGAATCCTACATATCATGCCATGAAATGAGATGAGACTCAATCATGTACCATACTTCGAGTCCTTACCGAGTCCCATCACAACCGAGTCTTTACCGACTCCTATCACACAATGTCAAAGCCCATCATTTGTGGATTACATCCAATGATCATTTTACAAAACAAATTCATTTGTTTTCAAACTAAAAGCTTTTTGGATGTTATACCTCAATGATCATTTATATACATAACTCATGTGTCTTTTTCAGGCAATGAATCTCGTGTCCCAATCGTAGGCTTCGCATGCCTAGACACTTTCACGAGTTTTCACCGCTGGAATTATGTCTAACCACAAATACCGTGTCTTTCACCCGAGGGGTTGTCTATCCCTGCTTGCTATTATCCAACATAAGTTTCTTTTACCTTTTCACGTAACCGTGCGACTCTGTTAGATATCATCCAACGGTACTGAGCCCACCAATCAAACACCAAACACAATGTTGATTATAACCATGCACTCACACCCATTCAATGCGATGTCCCCATGCATATGCAATGTAATGCGTCATTGCATGTTATATCATGCCACATGTATAATGAATGCTACATGGACAACACAATTAATGAGTCGTAAACTCATCTATTTTTAATCCATTTTTCTAGCATGTTTTTAACAGTTTCAAATCTATTTTTATGCTAAATTATGGAATATTCACCAACTTTGTATTTTGCAGGTGTTAATTGAAAAGGGAGATAATTCCAGTAGAAAAGAAGCAAAAAGGTGGAAATTGCAGCAATCTCTGTCGCGACATAATTTTTGTCTGTCGCGACATAATTTCAAGCAGACCTTAAGAACTATGTCGCAGCCAACAACTATATGTCGCAACAAAGCCCAGGCAGAACTCAAGTCTGAAAGAGCATTTCTATCTCAACAAAGTGTTTCTCTATTGCGATATTGCTGAAGAAGATTATGAAGAAGACTATCGCGACACCCTTAACTCTATTGCGACAATGATCAAGGCAAATGGCAAGGAAATTTGTTAGACAATCCTTCCTCTATTGCAATATAAAAGGCTAAAGATTAACATATGAACTCTGTCGCGACAAAAGACAGCTCTGTCGCGATAGAAATTGGCAAGAATACAACACAAGTTAGTTAAGACAAGTGTTTTTATGCAACAAAGTTTTCAACATGGAGCCAGCTTAAGGAAGAATTTATGTCACAACAAATAAAATCCTATCCCGACATTACATTCAGAATTCATAACAAAGAACAACAAAATCTCTGTTGCGACAAAGATTATTTATGTCATAACAAACAAAACATGAGGTTGAGGTGAATTTTGTCGCGACAAGGAATTCTCTATCACGACATAAAAGTTAAAGAGCAATACAAGAGGAATGGCGACAAAGAAATTCATGTTGCGACATAGTGAAAATCAAGGTTAAAATCTCTCATTACTTAATAATAAAACTCGGCAGTTGATAGAATTTCGTGGACAATGTATTAGAAAACTCGATCAAGGACATAATTGAAAAAGAATTGAGGTAAGCCTAATCAAGTCTATAGCAACAAAGATCTCTATGTCGTAATAAACATCACAACTAGCAACAAGGACTAGAAAAGAAATCCTGTCGCGACAAAAGAAAATTCTGTCGTGGAAAAAATTGTGAAGAAACCAAAGAAATCCTATTGCGACATAATAAACTCTGTCGCGACAGAGTAGACAAGTTGAAAAGAAAAAGGTTTATCATGACAGTTTCTAGAGGCAGGAGTGTAAAAAGAATTGGTTGCAACAAATTTGGTGTCGTGACACAAGACATTCCTGTTGCGACAAGAACAAGATGGCTGCCTCAAAATTCTATCACAACATTATCAAAGTCTGTCACGACAGAATCCAAGAAAAAGCCTAGAGAATAGGTTGCGATAGAGAACTGCATGCTACGACAGAGGCCAGCGACAAAGACTGAAAACTCTATCGCGACATAACTTTCTATGTGGTGATAGAGCAACCAATTTAGGCCAGAATTTTGGGGATCCACAACACACCATAAAGTGCGCCTAACATTGGAAAGTCTAGAACAGACACATCTAGGCACTGTATGAGAGCTTCATCAAATCTAGGATTTCTGTGGTTGGAAGACTTCGTGATATTACTTTTTCTTTCTTTTATTCTTCTTCATTTCCGCTTTAGTGACTTGATTTAGCGTAGCTTTTAGTTGGTTTTCTTTTGTTTTCTGTGAGTTGAGCAATGAACTGAGTGCAACAGCCAGAATTTTTGTTAAATTTTCTTCATTACTGTTTAATAAAATGGAGTTTGGAAAATTTTTCGATTTCATTTATTTAGTTCGGCACACTTTAGTGAATTTTCCTAATCAATTAGTCACTTATATGAGTGAACCAGCCTTGAAGAGTCGAGCTCTCCTCGGGGAATGGATCAATGATGATCGTCTTTTTCGCACAAATGGAAGAATGATTAGTACCAAAAAGGCTATTTCGAGTCCCATTTAAGATAGGTTTTGAGTGCTTTTGCTACTAATCATATTAATTAAGCCGACATTACAAAAGTGTGTCCCATTAGTACTAATCGATTTTGTTTCTTCGAGGTTGTTTTGAGTAGTTTTGCAGTAGTTTTGTGAGCTCCGCCATCATAAAGCTTTCCGCATCATAATTGTGATGTTTTATGCTGGTTAGTATGAATTTCACGATTTATCAAGTCGTGAGTGAAGAAATGTCGAGCTGGAGGTGAAGAAATACAAACCGACAAAGAGAAGCAACAAAGTGGAACGTTGATTAAGCAGGTATAGCGAATAAGATTGCGAAATTTCGCAATGGTAGCTTAAAATTTCACAATTCTAGTAAAATTTCCTCGCCATACATATTGCTATGATAGCTAAAATTCGCATCATAGAGAAATACTGCATACGAAAATTCAAATTCGCTTATGCCTGCACTTCGCGACATAGCGAAATTCTTATCATATAAAAATTCCCGCCATGATACAATTCATCACAAATAAAATGTCGCCTCTTTTTGTGATCCAACTAATTCGCTTTGTGTAATCTCCCATTTTTCCCCTCAATGTAATCATATTATTTTGGTATTTTCGTATTTCACATCTTTCAGAAGGCTATATAAGCCACCCATGGACAAATTTGTAACCCTAACTCAACTTTCAATCCACGCAGCCTTTCCCTTCGTCCCGCTTTCTCTTCTCTTCTTTCTCATTTCACGCAAACACACCCGATGGATGACAACTCTAAAGGATGCTCAAGTGTTTCTCTAACCTTTGGAAGAGGAGGGCGTATTGGTTAATGGTGGCTCAAGGTGTTCTTCATGGAACAGTTGTACCGTGATTATGTGTTTCAAACTTTCCAAACTGTAGGTTTAATGTTATTTAATGTATTTCACAATACTGCATGCTTTATGGTTCAATGTACTTAATGGTGTGATACAATCGGTTATCCATTAGATGTCATTTACGAGCCAACGAAATTAGGTTAAACATTTACTTTTCAAACTCACAGAACATATACATTAATGCTCGTGAATGCTTGCCTCAATAGGAGTGATTTTAAGGGTTGGTTTTAAAGTTAAACAAAGATCCATTGCCATGACTATATGTCATTTTCCTAATGCGAGGGAAATAACTCGAGGACATCTTTATAACCCCATTTTATCAAGCTATGACCAAGACTTCAAGGTCTCCATTCCACACCTATTTTTTAAACTGTTTCAGTTAGCCTAGTGACAACAACACCCATGCTTTTTAATGCAAATCCGAAAATCCAAATGAAAGCCTCATCATTTCAATCATGATACAAATCATCAGGTGATGAAAACTCATCCCCGTGTTCGACTTAGATTCACTATATCAAGCAAAGTGAGTCGACTACTAGCAGCAGGAGGAATATAGGATACAAATTTTGTTGATTCCCATCACCCTATCAGGGTACCGAATCAAAGAACACCTTATTTAGAATTCTTGAATTTATCTTATCGTATTATTTCGACCATTTGCTCCCAAGACTAGTACCGTACCTAAGCAAAGTATCAGATCTTTCTCTCGATTTTCAGATAGTTCTACGTGACACAAAGACGGAGAATCCCGAGAGGCAGAGCGCCGGTATGGTAGACTAATACTGTGGAACTAATGAACTTTGATGGGTTACTCCGATAGATCACCAACTTACTCATGGTGTGAGGATAGTTGAATGAAGTATCAATTTAATCACTCGAAGGTTCCTCCTCTTTCTGATGAACTGATTATGATCCCGTGTTAGCAAAGATCTAATCAAAGAGATGGAAATTTTCATCAGAAATGAAGGATGAGGTGTCAACTGTAAATCGATATTATCAAAATATCCCGCTTCCATTGTGGGCAAGAATTCCACCCTAAGATTCAGTGCGAAGTACTCAAAAGGGAAGATACTTAAATCTTAGAAAGAGGGTTATATCTTACAAGTAGATGATTAAATTCATGAATCAGAAATAAACATGAATCTCTAATTAGTGAAAGGTATGGTTAAGGAGAAATCCAAATTGTACCACATTGCATCTTTGACAAATTCACCTTTCCAATTTATGGCTTAGCTAAGATTCAAAACGATGTAGAAATTAACAATTATTTATTGATCTATGTCCTAGTGTTGTCTCACTCAGTGAACTCTCAACTCTATTCTTATTAATATTTTATTTACACTAGTGAATTTACTTTAGTATTATTTCATCGTTTTCCTATCATTTAATATCGAGTTCAAATAGTAAGGATCTTGGAGTAGTCGGGTAGTTGATTTATTGATTCATACCAACCTCATGGGAACGATATCCGACTTAAAGAAAATCCACTTTATTACTTGTACGATTTGTGCACTTCAGAGCGATTAAAACCTTTCAAAATCTTTAATGAATCCACTTATAAAAAGCGACAAACATATGTTTTCATCACATTCATCTTTAACAAGTTTTTTGGTTTCATTATCGTGGAATAGATAATATTCTCGTAGCGCCTCCATAAATTTGTGTTTATATATAACCTTGTTCGCTCACTAGCTACTTTATATCACATATTAGTCGAATAAGTTTTGAGCCATCACAGGACTTTATTTAAATTCTCGTAGCGTAGTCATAACTTGTTTGCACAATTTGGTTTATATATATATATATACACACAAAAAAGGTCAACAATAATCCACACCACTCACCCAGTGTTATGGACAATCACATCACCTGCATATGACTTCTATACATCATTTCATTCATGTCAAGTTGAGCCCTAGAATCATTGGTCCATACGAAGTGATTGAAAAAGTGGGTCCAGTGGCATACCGTTTGGCATTACCTTCGGACTTGGAAAAGATCCATAATGTTTTCCATGTTTCGATGTTGAGGAGGTACTGATCGGACCCATCACATGTAGTCTCTTCGGAGACAATTGAGTTGAGACCAGATTTGACATATGAAGAAAAGCCAATAGAGATCTTGGCTCGGGAAGTGAAAGAATTGTGAAACAAGAAGATTCTGCTAGTCAAAGTGTTGTGGAGAAACCACAAGACCGAGGAAGCCACTTGGGAAAGTGAAGAATCGATGCGCAACAAAGATTCTGAATCAAGCCAATAAGGTGAATTTGTAATTAAATTTTATTAAGTGGGGGAGAGTTGTAACGCCCCAAAAATACCCTAAAATTTTTATAATAATTTTTATTATATATTCCAGGTATAAATTGAGCCAACTTGGGTTTTTCCAGAAAACTGATAAATAGTTAAATAGTGAAAAGTGAAATGAAAATGTGAGCATATGATTAAGTATTATATGCTAAAATGAGAAATTGATGGAACCCATAAATAAACCTAAGTGAAAAGGGCAAATTTGAAAATTTGTAAAATGAGGACCTAAGGGTCAAATGATAGCTCAAATGCTAATGTGAAATAAATGATAAATGAAAATGAAATGAAAACCAATATGAGAAAATGCCAAAATGAGAAATGGGGTTTATCGTGGTAAGCCAAACGCAGGCTTTGGTAAGGGAAAATGAGAAAGAGGACCACATTTGGTCTTCGAAGAAAGACATTTGTGCAAAAACGCAGGAGAGCTTCAGAGAGGAGAAAGCTAGGGTTTGTGTGAAGACTGTGCTGTGGGAGTGATTCTTCCCTCTTTTTCTCAAGATCATGCAAGAAGGAAGAAGGAAGGCTGTACAAAGAGTTCCAAGTGATTCAGGTATGTAACTAAGCCCTAGAAAGTCAGATTTTGATGTTTCTGAGTTAGAAACCCTAATCCATCCATGGGTTTTTGTTTCATGGTTGGTTTATATGGGTATTTGGATGTCAATGAGTGATTCCAATGATGCATTTTGAGTTTCGGCAATTTTCGTGAAAATCACAAAAAGGGGAAACCATAAAACCGGGCATCATAGCCCTTCGCCGCATCTAAGGGCACCGACGACCTACCCGCAGCGCAGGGTCGCCACGCAGCGTCGGCGGCCGTGCGCTCCCTTCTTCGCCAAGGCGTAGCCCTCGCTACGCCGAAGTAGTAAGCTACCGCTAGCAGAGTTATTGCTGGACGCAAAGATAGCAAAGGTTACGCCGCGGGCCAAGTCACCGCTCACGCCGCGCCTTTTGGATTTTTGTTTCGAACATCTCGTTGCACTTAATAGTTTTCTAAGGACCCTAATAAATTATTAATGGGGGTTCAAATAAGGATAAAAATAAATGAAAAACATATCATACCTCGCCGCCAGCAAGTTCATCTTCTAGCAGACTTAGTGTCTTAACCCAAGACCGTTAACGAAAATTAATCGACATTCAATAAAAATGTATAATAATTGTTTATCCACTAGAGCCGACAACTTCGGTTTGTTCACTGACCCTCTTTTCTTATTTCGAGTGTTTTGGTAGTTTACCAAATAAATATGAAATGAATATATGGAATGAGTATATCTTTGAAATGATACTACGAAAGTGCATATGGATTTGAAAATGATACTGAAATGTTTGATGATTAATTGCATGAAAGTGATTAATCAATCAGAAACTAATTGGTCAATTTTTGACACTAATTGAATCGATATACCGAACGCCCAACATGGCGGATTCACTAACCAATCCGCCATCGGGCGGCAACCCGAAATTGTCCAATGTCCCACTGGGCGAGATGCACCACCCGCATCCGTCATGATGGTATGGCATTGAAGAAATGTCCACTCATGGATGCACCAATCGCATCCGCCTTGATGGCGTATGGAATTTAATACATGTTCGTTGCACTAACTAAGATCCGACATGATGGGAGACCAAAATTTGTGAAATGTGTAAGCACATTACCGAATGATAAAAAGGATGGGATTCACCAAATGGAATCCGTCATGAATGGGAATTGCATAGACAAAGTGAAATAACGAACTTGATAAGTGTAAATGGGATTTGTAAACTAAACACATCTTTAAGAGCGCATTTGAATCTCATGAATCGAATCATATGATTTACGTATGTGAAAATGCATATATTTGTATGATCAATGATTTTGTAAAGTGAAAAGCATGCGAAATGAATAAGCATTAGTATAGTTTGGATATAAAAATGCATGATTTATGATAAATGCATGTCAAGTTAAATTGAAAAATTGGAATAGAACTATAGAACTACTAAGCACAATGAAAATGCTTAGCGTGGTAGTTTTTTATCTATGCATGTTTTATAAGCAAAAAGAAGGCCAAGAGCAAGAAGCGTAGAGTCATAGAGAAAGTTGTGGCATATAAGTGTATACCCCACCATATGCACATATTTCTGCCACACCCCGCATCCCTGGCCCGACCGAACGGTGACCCAAACCTAAGCTTCGGAAAAGCAAAACCATATACCGGGACTCTTATTTTTTTTTTTTTCGTAGTCGAACTTATATCTGTGTATATAAACAATTTTTGTGTAATAACCAACAATCATTTACATTTACAAATGAACTACCAATGAGTGGTATATATTAAAAAATTTATGTACACATATACTAAGTCCCATTCTATACAAATACACATACATATACATATCTAATACAACATCGAGATCGCGACGTTGGCCGGTGAGCACTGCTCTCCTCGGGTGATCACCTCAGCATACCGGTGTGGAATGTCCCGTCCTCTTTATCTCCCTTCAGCATCTGCCACCTGATTGAACACCCGTGCTGCTTTACGCCTTAGTGGGAATCCTACAGACGTGAATTCACCAACAATATTGGCCAATTATCTTTTTACATTTACACATTTATGCATATAATCGAAGTCTATTCTATGTGACTTCTAACTCATCATATTATACATGTAGATTTTATTCTCGCTCAAATTCCTATCATCATCTTGTTCATATTACTCCTCGTGTCATGTCTTTTACAAACAGAACTCATATCTACTACATGTATGTCGATCAAATCATATTCGAAGTAACTTATACGTGATACAATGGCAATCCGTAATGTGATCAAGATATTAGATTCATAATGCAGTCAAATCAAACTAATACCAATACATTAGACTTTATCATTATCTCGGCCAAGCCATTAATCAACTCCCTTTTGAAATTACATTTCATGATCCGATGCCCGTTAAACTTTTGTTTCTCGTTTTATTAATTTCATTTTCAAAAGTGTCGCGACCGAATCCTCTACTTGACCGATTGGCGATCCAAGCCGAGCCCGCTTACTCTCGACGTCTAATCAAAACATTCATTTCGCCTTATTAAATTTTTCAAAGTGTCGCACCAATCCTCGACTCACCTTGGCCATGATCCAAGCCGGAGCCCGCCATTCGAAGATTTTCAATTATCTTTCCAAACATTTGTTTATGTTATTCTATTTAAGACCTTTTAATTAATCGAAAGCACTTCTTTCTAGCAATCTCATGACCATTTACAAATTCAAAAGACCTATAACATTTACACTTAATAACATGCATTTACTAAGCAATGCTATTTTATCCACATAAACTCATGCTGCATAATTTTGCATGCTTTCATTTTTTACACATCATTTATAATATCACAACATGCATTTTCAATGCAATAATCCAATTCACAATTAATCTATGAGATTTAAGCATACACATAAAATCCCATTTATACTGGGCTATTGTTGGTTATTTCACTTGACTAATTAATTCACATTACTGATTAAGCACGAATCCCGCCTTATTATCATTCCTGCAATGTGCCTACACATTTACAATTCGGCTTCCCATCATGACGGATGTCGCGGTGCACCCCTATTACGTGGTATTAATTATTCCTGCCTCCCATCATGACGGATGTCATTTGGTGCACTCACATGTGGTATTAATTATTCGGCCTCCCATCATGCCGATGCCGCTTGCGTATCCCGACATCGCGGGTAATTAAATGTCATACGCATCGCGATCGATCCGCTGGTGAATCCCGCCAAGTGGGACATTTCTTCAATGCCATACGCCATCATGGCATGATGCCGATTGCGCATCCCGCCGCGGGACATTGATAATTTCGAAGCCTTCGCGATCGATGCCGCTTCGCGCATCCCGTCGCGATTCATTCTTCATATCATTCAATCATTTACGACGGATTCGCTTAATGAATCCCGCCTTTATTATTATTCACGCTCATCTGTTGAATATCATACTCGATTTCATATTCACTTTCAGATATTCTTTTCAAAGATATACTCACAGCATACTATTTACGTGATCATTATATATACCATTCTTATGTTCATTCACGTATACTCATTCATATACTTATTCACGATACTCATTCATACACTCATTCACATATTCATTCATGTATACTCATTCATAAATTCATTATGATACTTATTCACGTATACTCATTCATACACTCCATTCACATATTCATTCATGTATACTCATTCATGTATACTCCTATCATTTGTTATCATTTTCCGGGTTATATGTGATAATAATCATATATCACTTAACCACATTATGTGTTCATGACATATTGCCTCTCATGTTCACAATTATGTTTCAATTCGTTTTCATTTTCATTTTCCATAATCATTTTCATCTTTCATGAACACATCTTTACATTTTTCATTTTCTACATTTTTCCTTGTTTCATGCCTATTACATATGGCACTTCATATTCTTGTGAAGTATGATGTATGTGGAATCACACCTCATTCATATATTCTTATTCCTCTATGTATCTACTTTACTTAGAAGTGGAATTAATCCAATCGGATCATCCAAACTAAAGTTATGGCATTTGTTAAAACTAGCCTGCCTCACCCGGATTATACCTAGAGAAACAGTTCGTATTACTAATTTTCCGGGGTTCTAAATATATATTTGACAAAAAAGGTCTTTTGTACTCATTTAAAGTTAAGGTGTTATCATGGCTCTATTCCAATTGGAATCACCCAATTCGAGCACCGAAACTCAAGTTACGCCCAAACAACCCGGACTACTTATGTTCAAAGCTGGAAACTAGAATTTGGCTTGCACATGGCCCCACTTTTGAGTGAATTTTAGGCAACTTAGATCAGATTTTTTTGCGATGCCTATTCTTTGAGTTTTACCTCTTGGTCTAGTTTATGTAGCCACTTGAATCACTTAAATCGGATAAGAAATGAGCAAGTTATGGCTAAAATACCAAAACTGGTCGAAACTGGGAACAGAGTAGCAGTTGTACCGGTAGAACCCTAAGTTCTACCGGTAGAACTTGGCCAAAAATGACCAGAACCGAAGTTCTACCGGTAGAAACTCAAGTTGTACCGGTAGAAGTCTCTAGAATGCCCGTAATGTGTGTTTTTCACATTTTTTCCATACTTTTGATCCCCAATCACTTACACTTCAAACACACATTCAAACACCTAAATTCACCCCTGAATCTCTTTTCTACTCAATCTCTTCATTTCTTATCTTCTTTCAAACCTTTCCATGAATTTATCCCAAATTCATTCCAACATGGGTTAAGTGACCATCTTCAAACCAACCATGATGATTAGTTAGGGTTTATTCTAAACCCTAACTCAATTGCTTTCAAATTAACCATGAATCCAACCCAAAAGAGAGGATTCTATGATTACCTGTACCATATGGGGTTTACTAACCCTATTTTCAAGAATCCAAGGTTTGGATACAAGTCTATCAAAACCTAGATTTAGAGACAAGAGATTAACCATATCAAGCCTTAAATTCCATGTGATCCTACAAAATCCATACTCAAAGTAGTTTCCATACTCTTGAGCTTCAAGCCATTATTTTCCTCTTCTTCTTCTTCCTTCTTCTCTCCTTCTCTTTCTCTCCCTCTCTCTCTACTCGCTTTCTCCTTCAAAAATGAGACCACTCTTGGTCTTTAATCCCATATTTAAGGCCAAGTGTTCGCCAAGACAAGAAACCCATTTTTTGTTTTAAGTTTCTTATTTGCACTTAAGCCCTTCCATTCATTCCAATTTCTATCCCAACTTTCTAATCGCCGATCCCAAAACTTTTTCTATTTACATTTCATTTTTAAACATTTCTGTATATAACCCCTAATCTTTCACTTTTATGACCATCTGTGCTCGCGTGGTAATGACCACTACCTTTGTCTCTAATTTTCGTTTCGGGTCTCAAATTTTATTTTCGAAAATTCATATTTAGCTTATAATATACCCTAAACAAGTCCGAAAACTGCTAGGGTATATTTCGGGGTGTTACACATATCATCTCTTTTGAACACATTTTATTTGTGAACCAAAGGGTTAAACTCTGAAAATTTGTTTTGTATATCATTTTGTAAAGGCATGACACGCCATTTTGTAACTAAATCAGATATAAGAGTAAATGTTTATGGCCTACCATTCTGAAATGTCATAATAGAATTCTAAAATGAAATGACGTAAATAAAACGCTTTGATAAGTTAAACAAAAATGGCCTGAGTAAACCTGCCCTAATGATCCTATCTCAGTCGTTATAGATTCGGTCGCGACATTTTTGAAAAAGAAAATTTAATAAAAGGTAAATAAAAAGAATTAATCGAAGGCCCCTGGTTTCGGTCGAATACGCCCATCTCTAGTCTACCGTGGCCTGGGTCGCTGCACCTCACATAGTCGTGCTCACAAAGATATTCTCCTGAAGAGCAAAATCCTCGCCAAGTGACTACTGAGTCTCAAAACCTGTCCCTCGTCCCGCCAGCGCATTCCTCGCCTAAGTGGACCCCTTCGCCCAAGCAAACACCTCCTTCACCTAGGCAAAGACTCTTCCTTCCCGAGACTCGTCCTGCTTACAGTGAAGCAAGTGCTAGCTAGCGAAGGACACCCACAGAACTCGAACATCCGACCATTTCCGTACCATAAAGGGAAAATAAACCCGGCAGAAGAATTCCCTACCGACAGCGTAGAAGAAATGCTAGGAAGCCTCGTGGACGTCTCAACCCCGAAACCTGATTTCCGAACTCCTGATCCTCTGAAATTCGCTTTGGGTACCCACGCGTAACCCTGTCGATGCGATGAACTGCTCGTCTCGACGAACTTCAACCGACCTGAACTCCCGTAGATCTCGGAAGTAAGCTCTTAGGCTCTCCTTCTCCCTTCTCTCACTCCTCACGCCAGAACAAGAAGAGAAAAATGTGGATTTTTTTGTCCTAATTTCCCTTTGTTTAAGCTTAAGCTCACGGCCCACGTTACGCCCACATGTCCACACCGTCAGTCCGATTCGTAGCCGGTTATTTATTCTTGTCTCGATTCAAGTTCAATCACATCATGAATCTTAACTCTGCTATTACCTAACTTCCAAGATTTTCATAAAAATCTCTGGCCCTTAGGAGTCATCAACATCCACACCTAAAATGAAAATCCGACCGTCTCGAATTCAACAAAATTTGTTTATATAACTAGATTTCGCGAGATGAAACCAATAGTAAGGTCTGTTTGTTCATCCATGATCTAGAAAATTTCTAGGCTTTCAATCTGTACTATAGTGTCAAATTACCGTTTTTCCATTTTTCAAAAAAATTTGATTTTTCTCGGGTTTTACATTCTCCTCCCCTTAAAAGAATTTCGTCCCGAAATTCCCACACATAGCACATCCAATCACATAAACATGCAACAACCATTTAATATCAATGACTAGAAACATACCTTCTTCCTTGAACAAGAAGAGATAGTTGGCATGCATAGTGTCTTCGCGTTCCCATATTGCCTCTACTCCCTGCCGCCATAACAACTTCACTAGCCTCACAATCTTGTTTCGCAAAACCTGATCCCGACTATCCATGATACGTACTGGTCATTCCTCGAAGGTTCCATCCGCATCAACCACAAGCTCTCCCTAATCCACCACATGAGCCTGACCGTACTTCCGTGAGCA
Organism: Tetrastigma voinierianum; assembly: GCA_016808115.1. Taxonomy (NCBI): domain Eukaryota; kingdom Viridiplantae; phylum Streptophyta; class Magnoliopsida; order Vitales; family Vitaceae; genus Tetrastigma; species Tetrastigma voinierianum. Next base: position 51,205 of record JAEQBH010006559.1, on the reverse strand, counting down.
TGGAGACATGGAATATCGTGATGAACTCGAGCAACTCGACACTGGGTAGGTATTAACCGTAAGCACTCAGATCACCATCTCGAAAATTTCGAAGGGCCCAATATACCTCAACGATAGCTTTCTCTCCCACCCGCGAACTCACCACTTGTCTCTGTGCATCACCTCTGGGCAAGACATGATCACCCACCAACCCAAAGGCCTGCCGGGCCGGCTTCATCTGGCTTAGCCTTCCGGGCCAACTCAGCCAGTGAGAAGACGCCTGGCTATCAACGTCCACCTCTCGCAGGCAACGCTACCTAGTTCCGGACTCGTGGTGGTTCTCTACCCCACCTCTCTCCAATAACCGGAGATCGACATGGCCTCCCATATAATGCCTCATAAGGTACCATTTGTATGCTCGCTGATAACTATTATTGTAAGCGAATTCCACTAAGGGTAAATGCTCTTCCCAGCTACCCTTGATACCCAGGACACATCCCCGTAGCATGTCCTCTAACGTCTAGATGGTCCTCTCTGACTGACCTTCTGTTTAGGGATGGAAAGCTATGCTCATCACCAACTATGTCCCCATGACTGGCTGGAAACTCCTCTAGAAATTAGTCGTAAACTTGGGATCCTGATCCAATACTATGGACACTGGTACTCCATGTAACCAGACAATATCCCGCACGTACAACCTGTAGAATTCCTCCAAAGTAAAAGGTCATCCGCACAGCCAAAAAGTGTGTCGACTTAGTAAGCCGATCCAATATCACCAACACCGTGTCATGCCCTCGCAATGTCCATGGAAAGTGAGTCACAAAATCCATTGTGATATGTTCCCACTTCCACTTAGCTACCTCTAAGGGTCGAGTAAGCTCGCCACCTCCGGTGGCTTAAATTTCTTTACCTATTGACACGTGAGACATCGTCGAACGAAATCTCCAACGTGTTTCTTCATCCAACTCCATTAATACTAGAAACTTAGATCATGATACATCTTCATGCCACCTGGATGCACTAAAAAACGGGAACAATGGAAATCCTTGAGGATCTCCTCTCTTAGATCTGCCGACTAGGGAACCATAACCCGTCCCCTATACCGAAGACTACCATATGCGTGTATGCCCCAGCCTTTGTCACATGTACCTGATCGTACTCGGTCCTTGATGGATAGTATCTCTATGTCTTGTCCCTGAAACTCGATCACTTTGCTCAACAGGGAAGACGTAGCCACTAAACTCCTTAAAAGTACCTTAAGCCTGATCCCTATAGTGCAGCCCGAATTGTTCTATAGCCTCGAACATTTGCCACTCCCGGGTAGCCACACTAGCCAGTACTCCCCATGACTTCCGGCTAAGTGCATCAACCACGACATTTACCTTACCTGGATGGTAATGCAAAGTGATATCATAATCCTCTAGGTTCTCCATCCACCTGCGTTGCCTCATGTTGAGGTCCCATTGTGTGAAAATGTATTTCAAACTCTTGTGGTCCAAAAACACCTCAAACTGTTCACTGTATAGATAATGGCGCTAAGCCTTTAAGACAAAGACAATGTCCGCTAATTCCATGTCATGCGTAGGGTAACTCTGCTCATGGTTCTTTAACTGTCTTGAACCATAAGCCACCACCCTCCCAAATTGCATCAAAACACATCCTAAATCCGTCTCAGAGGCATCACAATACACTATGTACCGTCTCCTTAGACTAATACAGGGAGTTGTAGTAAGCCTCCTCTTCAATTACTAGAATGCCTCACACGTGTCATTCCCACCCCGCAAACTTTACCTCCTTCCGGAAGCTAATTTCGCCATAGGTGCGCCTAACCCGGGAGAAGTACTCACCGAACCTCCCAGAATACCTCCCGCAAATCCCAAGAAACTACGATCTCGAAGACTAACTTCGGCTTTCTCCCAAATCATAATCGTCTCAACAACCTTCCTCCGGTCCACTCTGATACCCCCAAGCCGATATTATGCCCCCAAGAATCTCACCTCAATAAGCCAAAATTCACACTTGCAAAATTTGGCATACAACTGATGTCCTCTCAAGGTCTAGAAAACAATTCTCAAGTGGCCCTCATGATCCTCCTCAAACATGGAATAGATCAAGATGTCGTCCACGAAAACCACAACGAACTGATCTAGGTAGGGCTGGAATACCCTATACATAAGATCCATGAATGCTGTTGGGGGCATTCGTCAATTCGAACAACATCAATGTGAACTCGAAATGCCCATATCGCATTGTAAACGTTGTCTTAGGGGAAATTTGTCTCCCTAACTCTCAACTGATGGTAACCGGTGCGGAGATATATCTTAGAATAAACCCGCCCCCCTCTTAACTGAACAAACAAATCATCAATCCTCTGTAAAGGGTACCTACTTGATAGTAGCCCTATTCAACTACCGGTAATCTATACATAGCCGGAGAGTCTTCTCCCTTTTCTTGGAAAACAGTATCAGAGAGCCCTAAGGCAAAGTGATCGGTCTAATAAAACCTCTATCCAACAATTCTTATACTTAGACCTTGAGTTCTTGCAACTCAGTAGGCGCCATTCTATGCGGAGTCATAGAAATGGACGATGTACCAAGAAGCAACTCAATAGTGAAGTCTACATCCCTATACGGAGGTAATCTCGATAGTTCACTTAGAAAAACATCCTAATACTCACAAACCACCCGAGGTAGACTCAACTCCTATCTCATTCGTCTGGTGGTCAGTTTGACAAAGAAACCCACCACTCCGTCTGTGCCACCTAGGAGTCGCAGTGATGGCTCTCGGGGTAAAGCATCGTGCTTATCCCCTTGAAACATAAAACAAACATCATCCCCTGTGTAGGCAGTAACCCTCCTACAATCACAATCAATGATGACTCAGTGTGTCGTCAACCAGTCCATCCCAAGGATGACATCAAACTCCGACATGTCCATGACCCTAAGGTCCACAACGAGCAGAATCCCTAAGATCTTTAACTCACAATCCCGACATATCTGATCAACCCTCACCCTAGTTCCTAGGGGAGAACTCACATGCAACAACTCTTCCAAGGTTTCAACCTCTAAGCCCAAATTTTTCACACATGATGCAGCAATGAATGAATGAGATGCACTAAAATCAAACAATACTCTTACGCATAAGCGAAAGAGTAGAAAAGTACCTTGAATAACCGACTGATCTGCAAGCTCAGTTTGAGGTGTGATGGCGTAGACACGCCACTAGGTCCCTGAGGTCCCGACCTGTGATACCTACCCTCGACCCCGACCCATGCCCTGACCCATGTGGCCTGTTTGCGAAGTAGTTGGTGCTTATGCAACACCTTAAGGCTGATACCGGTTCCCTTGGCCCATAGTGGGGTAAGAAGAAAAAAAACTAAGTATATGCATTTCCCACTGATGACTGGGACTAAGGTGTCCCATAACCTTGGGATCCCTGTCTCAGAGGGCAATCCCGTCTCCATTGTTCGGGCTAGTGGCATTAGAAACATGTCCTCTACTATGACTAGCTAGTAGCCTTGAAGTGTCTCCCATCTTGGGATGACTGATCTTGGCCTTGGCCATGGTAGTCGTGGCCCTGGGCTTAAAACCCTTGTGGAGTAGAAGTCCTCTACTTCTTTCATGATCTAGAAGAAGAAAGTCAGACTCCTCCTTCCTTATCCCAAGACCTACATCCCGGGATGCTTCTCGTGTGTCAGCCCACTCCACTCTCAATGGTCATTGCTTTCCTGACCATCGAGTCCATGTCTTGTAGGAGGAGTTGCACAATTTTACCCCGGATGGACAATTTCAAACCATCCTCAAACTTTCTCACTTTGGCCATATCTCGCGGGCCGCATAATCATCTCAGCAAACGCTAATCTGAACTTTAGCCATCGTGATTCAAGCACTAATACTTCATTCCTTATTTCAACTCTAGGAACTCTCAAGCCTTTGCATGTCGTGCAGATGCTAGGAAATACTTGCCCATGAAGAGTTCATGAAACTCTTCCCATGTCATCACCTCCAAGTTCCTTGAGGCTTTGACCCAATCCCACCATACTTGGGATTCACCCTCTAGTTGGAATGCGGCTAGCTTCACCTTAGTGGCATTAGAGGTAACCTCCATAGCCTCCAATATCTTTCTAACCTATTGGAACCAATGATCAGCGACCATCGGGTCCCCTCTTCCCTTAAAGGTTGGAGGATGGTGTGCCTAACTTAGAGGTTACTGAATCTCCCTATCTGATGGTCGCACTAAATTTCGTGCAATAAGGAGCAACCACAAAGACTCGCCCGTGCAATAGTAGTAGTCGTAATACCAATAGCCTCTATGAAGGCTTGTTGGTCAAAGGCCGATGGTGGCTAGTTATTGCCCCTTCCACCACCTCTACATTCTCTTCCTCGACCTGCCATCTACACATGTCAAATAGAAAATAGAGATTAATTTTCTGTCTAACTAGTAGTGCATGTGCCAACTACTAATAGACATCAACAAATCGAACCATCCGTTCGTTCTTTTTCCGATGACCCAAGGTTATGTTTTCTAACCCTAGTGTTCCTCTTTTCCTATATACAATATACCATGTATATAATTCACACAACACAAAGCAATCAATCATGTAACACAGACATGAAACACACAATGTATTCAATGGTCTAAACCCCTCCCATCAAGCCCTAGGTAATCACATACCTATGTTCTGATGCAAGCTGTGACATCAAAACACGATGAATCTAATGACCTAGACCCATATCCATCAAGCCCTAGATACTCGTATAACCTAGGCTCTGACACCAAGCTGTGACACCCTAAAACCCAGGAGTCTCGTTGACCAACCATCAACTCGCGGAAATACTACCTTAGGTAATCGTACACCTAAGCTTTGATACCAAACAGGTATCAAATACCTGTGGATTCCGAGTAACTCGATACCACCTCGTTAAGTCCCATTTATCAGGATCCCTTTATCCATATTTATGTTAAAAATATGCTAAATTACATTTAAAACAGTCTATAAGAGTTCTATCATGACTCTCTTACTGTAAAACCCGGGAAAATTCAAATTTTCTGAAAAATGGTAAAATGGTCATTTCGATGTAATCAAATTTTTCTAGGATCCTGATGACTTAAACGACTTCACCATTGAAATCGCTCCGCAAAATCTAGTACTACCACGCTTGAATTGGCCGAATTCCGAGACAAGCCGAAATTTCACAAATTCCGAGACGGAATTCTCACGCTTTTGAGGCAATCGGAACGGTGTCGTAAACGGCTTGTGAGAGACATGTGATGTGACAAAAGTCACCTATTACATGTACTCATGTGACACATGTTGCATGATTAGAGAGAGGGTGGAAATGAATGACTTAGATTGTGCCAAGTGTCAAAAGTCACTTAAAAAGGGACAATATGGGAATTTTGGAAAAGTTTAATTGGATAAAGACAAAAGAGCAAATAGTTATCTTCTCCATTTGAAAGCAAAACAAGCGTAAATCGATAAAGGTTGGGATTTGAGTTTTAGGAGAGAGAAGGGCTTCTCTCTCTAGATTTCCATCGTTTCTGACCGGGCTTGGGCTCGTCGGCTACATGTGCTCGGTTTTACACAACGAGGGCTACGCGTGATTACCGATTCGTGGAGTTCCACAACTCCAAGAGGTAGGATCTTTTCCACATGGTTTATTCTTTGGCTAAGGGCCATTTTATGAATGGGGATTTGTTGAAAGGCCGTGTTATCGGTCTCAAAAGCTTTGAACCAAGCGAAGAAACTCCTAATTTGTGGGTCGGTGGAATGCTGCCAACCCGAGGGTTTCACTGCTCACGTGATTTTTGGTGTGATTTTCAGGTCATTGAAAGTGATTCAAAATGAATCGCTTATTTCATAATTAGCCCATGTGAGCTAATTTTGGTGTCAAGATGAATTTAATAACATGAATTGTGTGGAATTAATTATGTTAATATATACATGTTTTATATATTAGCATGAATATTTCTGGGATCGCATAATGTGCATTCCATATGCTTGGGCACCCTAGAATATTGTGAGGAGTTTACGACACGAAATGAAAGAAAAGGAAAAATGTTTGTGAAAGGAATTTCGACAGAAGATTTTCCTGAGAATCAGGTTGAGATCGGTCTAACACCACGCCAGGGGCCCATGAATTGCTTTGAGGGTTATCCAAACGCATTTGCCCCTATGGTAGTCCACTATATTTACCGAATTCCTAAGAGTAAGTTTTCGAGAACAAAAGCTTTTGTTTTGAAAACTCGTGATTTTACTCGCATTTGGCCAGTGCATGTGCGAGGGAGTCTAAGTAGGACTCGAGACATGGGTTCGGGGCATGGTGACATTCAATTAAGATCATGTATTTACTTGAGTGTGATTATTTGCCATGACATGTGCACTTAGGTGGGGTACCCAAGTAGGAAATTATCATTACTGGGCTTTACTCACCCTGTCGAGGGATCACTATTTCAGTAATGTGGAGTGTATTAGATCTACGCGCCACTAGAGGCGCCATGAAGAAAAGCCAGTTATGGCTTTATGTAGATTCTTGTATAACATGTATTAGAAATTGTACATTTTAATATATGTTGAATTAAGAGTGATTTGTTAACTCTTGAACTATGGTAATATAGTTGATGTATTTTGTGAGTATTGATGCAGGGGCCCAAGTGGCAATTATTTTACTCGCATGTGGACACGGTGTGGTCATTGTAAACTGTTTGGGACAAGTGCTAGACTGGGGTGTAGCTCCCGTATAAAGAGACTGCCGGCCACGAGTGGTGCCCAAGTTACCCAACATCCACGAATATTCTCGCGGCCGACAGGTTGTCAACGAGATACCGCGATTCGGGGCATCACAAATTTGGTATCGAGCTTAGGTAAACTGACAACTAGGAGCCTTGCCCGTATCCATGTTAGTCCTCGACACCGTACCTTCAATACCTTGGTATCGCAGTTAAGGTAAATGATTACCTGGGAGCTGTAGTAGAGCTTAGGTATAATGTACCTGTAGCTCGGGGGAATCGGGCTTAGGCCATAGTCATTAGAAGTGTAAGAACATCAAAGCCGAAAGATAGCTCGATGTTGGATACTAGAGTTATAGCTTAGCATCTAAGAAGTTAGTATACTGGGCTTACTCAGACTCACGGGAGACTGCTAGATCATGCATCATCAGGCATTTACGAGAATGAAACGTGATGTGTGATCGATGGTGTATCAGATGTGTGATTGGTATGCTTCAGAATAGCATAAGAGGAAAATGTTTAACACTAGGTTAGTGTGAGAAATCAGGTTATTCGAGGAATTTCAAAGTAAATAGTCTAGAATTAAATGAAAAAAAAATTGATGTGAAGAAATTTTCTGGTTGTTTACGTAAAAACCTGAAAAATAATAATAAAATAAATTTTAATAAATTTATTTGGTTATACTAGAAAATGAATATATATATATATATATATATATATTGGTGGTTTTCCCAAGTAGTTGAATGAGAAAAAAAAAAACATGATATGAAAAAAAATGTTTCAAGGCGCTGACGTGGCTATTACCCTCGCATGTGTTTAGTCAATACTCATGGAGTGTATCGTGGACACAGTAACCGTGGGCAACATTGCACAATAGGGCGCTGCCAGGACTCTACACGACACCGACCCAGACAGCCACGACACTAACGGCCGGGCACGATACAAATTTACGACACCTGCCTACCGCACGGCGCGGTCAGCAAATAAGGAACACGCGCACGGCCCGGCCAGGGGAGTCGCGATACAAAACATTATATCGTGGCTGAGGGGTGACTGCCAGGTCGATACAAATGTCTGGTACCGCGGATACGGCGCAATGACGCGCTTCACGATACGGTCGCCTATGCGAGCGATGAGGCCAAGGTGCTTGCGACACAGCCGGGCCAAGCTTGCGACACAGCCGGGCCAAGCTTGCGACACTGCCAGGCCAGGCCTGTGACACGGCACAGTGCGCACACAGTGTGCGCACAGGCTGGGCCAAGGTGTGCACTTGGTGCACCCGACTCAGTTTTGACTCAGTGCACTGTTTTGAGTCACTGTTCACGAGGTTTTCAAAAAAATTAAATCAAATCAAATCAAATTTTTTTTAAAATAAAAAGAAATAAAATAAAAAAAAAATCGTTGTATAAGGATTTAATATATTGACTTATTGTCTGCATTACATATGAATGCATGATTACTGTGGTATGAAATATTTTTCAGATATGAATAGTGTCTCGTATCGTGATTGCTCAGAGATACCGCATTGTGAATTTAACTTACCATTTGATATGTTTGATATGTGTAGATGGTCAGTCGAGGGCGAGGACGAGCGCTCCATACTGGTACCGGGGTCGCACCACTCGCATTTGACCACAAGCCTTTGTTGAGGTCAGAGGGATCGTGCTGCCGCATGCACAAAGCAGCGTAAAGGTAGCCGGAGGTCCGAGTAACTCCTGCAGGTTTGAAAAGTAACATCATCCCCTCCGACATTCACAAAGGTGGTGGAGATCCGATGGCGGGCAGACTCATTGTCCTCATACAGTCACAGTGTTGGAGGCCGGATATTACCTCCCGACACGACCAGTGATTGACTAGCCATTCCAGCTGTGGGGAGGCCTAAGTACGCGGAATCAGCAAAGACCTCTAGAGACCTAGAGGCAATGACATGGGCAGAGTTTCAGGAGCTGTTCATGGGCAAGTATTTTTCGGATACTGCTCGTCATGCGAATGCTCAAGAGTTCCTAGAGATGAAGCAGTGTGACTTATGATCGTGATGGATTATGTATTAGATTCACGAGCAACTCGCTTTGTTGATGACTACGGCTACGTACATGGCCAAGGTCGTGAGATTCGAGAATGGCTAAAGCCTATTCAAAGGGTGATCGTAGGACTTCGCCTACAGACATGGACTCCGTGGTCGGGACAAATTTCGACCATAGAGAGAGAGATTCGGTGGATGCCTGAGTACCCAGACGCTTAGCAGCAAGATACAGAGGAGTCACTCCCTTCAGTCTCAGTTTAGGTTTATGGCTCTAGTCTCACACGAGGTCCCAACGCCGCCCCCCCCCCCGCCGCCTCACCACTTCACCCTCACTCTTCTCTCCTCACTTCTTCTCCTTCTCTCTTCTTCTTCCCCAGCGAGAAGAAGACGCGGCTGCACGATCGTGGTCGCCAGGCCGACCGGGCAAATGAAGCGCCATCACAAAGAGCTCGACATATTATGAGGATCGTCCCAAAGACAAGGATCCTGTGTTTGGGACAACAAGCAGCCCCAGCCAACTAGAGACAGAGAGGATACAAAGATATTCTCCACACCCTAGTACGTCAGCAGGAGCCAATATCAGTTTCAGTGAGCTGGCGGCACCTTCCGTTACTAATAAAGTCAGGCTGTGAGAGGCCGCATCATGGGCCGAGGCAGGACGAGCCCACCATGTGTGGACGCCAGGGGTTTAGGGGCGCTTACTATCACAATTCACTCTACTGAAAGCTAGCATCAGCCATTATATTGTACTTTTATATCTCTCTTATGAAGAGTGTTATTTGATTCCTTTGCCAGATTCATTCATTGTCATCGAATGTGATAGAGTCGGGCTTGTAGGCTGAGGCCTCGGGAGGAGCCCTTTTGTATGTGAGTTCTCCCCTAGGGATTAAACGAGAGGATGGGGATGATATGTCGGGTTGCGAAGAGATCTCTGAGATTCTACTCACAGCACTCGGCGGGCCAAGCACATGTCGAGTTTGATGTCATCTCGGGATGGATTGGTTGATCTACCGACTACCGACATCTTGCGAGTCGCATCGATCATGAGCCGCATGGGTTACCGCCTTACACGCCAGGATCGTGACTATGTTGTATTTCTCAGTGGGGACAAATTATGACATTTTGCCCGTGCGGTACGAGTCCAAGTAATAGTGGATAACTGGCGGTGTCAGCTACAAGCCTTACTCCAGTGACGGTGGCAGACTCAACTAGATCTCCTCGAGTGTAGTCTCACAGTATGAGGATGTTTCTTCCTGATTTGTTTTACTGATTTCAAGCCTCGAGGGTTGTAGATCAGTATCGAGCGTTACACTCCTCGGTACTTCATTCATCTCTATGACTCGTGAGATAGATGGCACCAAATGAGTCAGAACCTCAAAGTCCGCCTGGCAGAGCTACTAGGACAGCAGTTCATTAGACCGAGCACTCCCCACCCATGGGGCGCTCCGGCTCTATTTTGCAAAGGAAGAAGGACAAGACCCTTCGACCGTGTACTGATTACGTATAGTTTAACAGGTTACATCAAGAATCTGCACTCCATCGTCGAGGATTGATGACTCACCACTGGGGCCGAGAGGAGCGCGTAGCTCCACTCCAAGATAAACCTTCGCACTGGTTACCACCAGCTGAGGGTTATGGAGACAGATATCCCTAAGATGGCCACTAGACGCTGCTATGGGCACTTTGAGTTAACAAAGGATGTTTTGATTGATGAATGCGCCAAAGAAGATTCATGGACTCATACATAGGGGGTGTTCCAACCTCATCTAATCGCTGTCGAAATTGTGAATGACATTTTGATCTACTCCAATCAGAGTGAAGCATGAGTATCATTATTTCAGATTAGCCTGTGCTTGTTACAAATTCATCAACTCGTACGCTAAGTTCAAGAAGTGCGAAGTTTTGGCTTACTGAGGTGAGACTGGACATCAAAGTGTGTCGCATCGGGGCGTGTCGCTGGACCTAGAGAAGGAAGCTCGGTGGCCGACAGTCGAGAGTGTCAAGCCTCTACCTTCAGATACGTAGTTTCTGATTTATTAAAATATCGGAGATCTGGTCTTGAGTTCTCCCTGTTTAGCGGCACCTTATGACAATTGACCTTAAGGAGGTCAAGTTGATTAGACGACCGATGCGAGGAGGCATTCCAGAGTCAAGAGAGACTTACTTCAAATTCCTATCTCGATAGTCCCTGATAGGGACAGGGGTACACAAAGAGGCCAGATACTTCGAGGGCCTGACCGGGATGTGTTTTGATGCAAACGAGGGTAATAGCTATGGTTCCGTCAGTCAAGAATCATGAGTGCACTACCCACACACGATACGGAGTCAAGGCCGTAGTCTTCGCCTCAAGATCCGCACCACTACTTATATGGCAATGAGTTCGAGGTGTACTGTACCACAAAAGTCCGGGCAGGTCTTTCACACAAATGACCTCAACATGAGGCAACGCAGATGGATGGAGTTCCCATAGATTATGACTTCACTTTGCATTACCACCCCGTAAGGCAAATGTGGTGGCCGATGCGCCACTAAGTCACGAGAGGAGCATCGCTAGTATACCTTCCCGAGAGCGGCGTATGCTCGTGACTATAGATGCGGCCAGGCTACAAAAGACAATGAGTAGGCCTGTGCTATGTTGGGAGTTTAGTAGCTACACCGTCTCTGTTGAGTAGAGTGATTGAGTCCCAGGGGTAGGACGTAGAGATAGTGTCCATCAAGGACCGCACAGCCAGCATGTGCATTTAGGTCGACCTGCTCACGTTGCATGGAAATCTTCTTGTGATAAAGGACTGCAGTGGTTCCCAAATTTGACTGATTTGAGAGAGGAGATTCTCACAGTTTCACCGTCTCGATTTTGCATCCGTGTGGCACGAAGATGTACCAGATCTTCGCCGCGCATTTACTGGCTGGGATGAAGAGACACGCGGGGACTTAAGTCTCGACGATGTCCACGTGTCAATAGATTTAAAGCCGAAGCACCGGCCGCCAGGCTATCACCCATCGAGGGTCATCGGTTTTGGCTTTATGATGTCACGATGGATTTCAGACCCACTTGCCACTACAACTGTAGACATGATGGGGTATGGTGATAGGATCGCTCAAAGTCAACACATTTTCTAGCTCAAGTGATGACCTTCATGATCTCACATCAGACCTTCGAGATAGCCAGTCCCGCTATATGGAGTATCCAGATCCTAGTGCCGAATAGGTACTCGAGGTTTACTTCGCGCACTTTTTGGAAGAGTTTCCAAAAGCTAAGGGCACACGGCTGACCATGAGTACAACTTCTTCCACCCACGCATCTGGGATGGTCGCTCCGAGAGGACTATACAGTGTTAGAGGACATGTGCCGCGAGCATGCGCTCCCGGATCATATGGTACCGGGAAGAGCACTTTCCTTAGTATGAATTCGCCTACAACAACAAAGATCGCGAGAGTATATAGATGGCACCATATGAGGCACTTACGGGAGGCCATGCAGGTGTCATCATATGTTGGACCGAGGTGGGAGAGAGCTCCATCACTGGTCCCGACCGACAGAGACACCTCCGAGAAGGTGAGCTTGAGACACAACATCTCTCACTCGCCGTAGCCTGGGCAGAAGAGTTATGCGCTTGTACGACATCGACCTCTTAGAGTTCAAGGTTAGAGATCACGCCTTCTCAAGGTGATGCCTAAGAGAGGAGTGGCCAAGTCTCAGAGCGAGGAAGCTATCGCTGGGTTTACCGGGCCTCGAGATACCGAGAGGGTAGGCACTATAGCGCACTCTGCTATTTTACCGCCCCAAAGATGTCGTGTGTCCACGAGGTATTTACGTCTCCATGCCCGAAGTATACGCTGACCAACTCACGAGTGGATCGGGAGAGATTGAGGTTGACACTGATGGGACCTTGAGGAGGGACCAGTGTGCATTATGGATAGCCGTGAACAGGTTTTGCGACGCAAGACCGTGAGCTGAGGGTGTTATACAAAGACCGCGGGAGTGTAGGAGTCAACGCGGGGAGCGAGGACACGATGCAAGCCACTCCATCCCTTCACAGTGGATGAAGTACGTGGTTTGGGCCATCAACACTTGGCGACTAGTTTACATGCATGTATAGTGCACGTTGCATATGAAGGTGATTTGTAGACTGTCCATAATTTCGGGATCGAAATTCTTTTAAGGAGGGAGAATGTAAGACCTCGAGAAAATCCTCAATTTTCTGAAAAGGGTAAAACTATGAATTTCGGTAAAATCCGAAATTTTTCAGATCCTACATGAAATGGATTTACCGCTTGAATCGCCGCGAAATCTAGCTACCACGTCGAATTTCATCGACCCCGAGACACGGAATTTAGGCTGTTTTTCGAGACACCCGGCATCTGGTAGTCGTGGAAAACGATATGTGATGTGAAAAAAGTCACCTATAACATGTACTCATGTGACACATGTTGTACGAAAGAGAGAGACGATGGGAAAGTTTGATTTATCGAGATAAGGCCAAAAATCCAAGAGAAGGACACATAGGAATTACCTGAATTGTTAAATTGAAAAGACAAAATAGCTATGCTTGTCTTCTTCCTTTTGAAGACCAAATACAGAGAAAATGGGGGATGCAAGAGTTTCCTGACTTTGTGATTTTTTAGAGAGAGCACCTTCTGGGGGATTCCAAAGAACCTGACCGTCGCTTTCAACTGAGCATGAAAGTTCCTCTACGCTACGAGGACTACGTTAAGGTCTCAATTTGGTGAGTCTGACACCCAAGAGGTAGGATCTTTTTCCTACTTGTGTTAATCCTTGTTTAAGAACCATTAAATATAGGAACTGTTTCCGAGGCTTGTTTTAGCCATAAATTCATTCTTAAAAGCCAACCCAGTGGAGAAAATTTGATTGAGTGATCACAGAACAATAACCCAAGGGTTTTACCTGCTCTATGAATAGTGACACGAAATAATTTTGTGTGAAAATGTGTTTGGTCAGAGCTGGATTCAAATGAATTGCTCGTGGTTTGTTAATTAGCCCATATGAGTTAATTTTTGTGTAATTGATGGTAAACTCAAGATAACATGTTTTATGTGATTTAATTATGTTAATATATATACTTAATACATTAGCATGAACGTATTGAAATTGCATCATGCATTCCATACGCACTCAGCAAGCACCTCTAGAACAATAGAAGTGAGTGCATGAGGTGGTTTCTGAGTAGAATTGTTTCTGAGGGTCGAATTAACAATAATAATGACTGAGTGTGTCCATTACAACACTTGTGGTCAATTCATATAAAATATCAATCATCGAGCCTACCAATTGATATACATAGGGAGGGCTGTCCACAAAATAGGTTTATCTGAGTCTTATCCAATCATTTATACCTGAGGGTCATTCACTCAAAACACACCTCTTTTATTTGAAATGGCTTTCACACATGGCTGAGCAAGCGCTGAGGAGCCTTGGCGCACTCGGCATACGGGCTCAGTACGTAGACATCTCGAGCAGTTCACAATTTCATCACTAAAGTTTATTCTTGTCACGCATGCACTTAAGCAGAGTAACCATTTTGAAAATTATCTCTGATTTGGCTTTGCTCACCCCGTCGAGGGATCACCATTTGCACAAAGAGCTAATTTAAGGCAGACTGTTAGAGGCCATTTGAGAAGAAAGCCAAAGCCAGGGCCAGACAAGGATGTATGACATGTATTAGAATTTTATAATTTTAATATATGTCGACAAGAGTAATAAAACTTCAACCATGATATATTTGGTCAGATATTTATATTGAGTATCATGCACACCAAGTGGCTATTATTTTACTCGAATTTGACCCTTGTGTAGTCATTGTAATTATCGAGAAGCCAGACTCTGGGTAAGAGCCCCCGTACAAAGGAGACTCGCCCGATTACTTAGTGATGCTCGTTACCCGACATCCATGACTATTCGCAGCGCCGACGGCCAGCCAACTGACACCCATTGGGGTGTCACACAGATGACTCCGCCACTAGAGGCCAAGCTTAAAGAAAGCTGTGTCAGGTTTTCGTAGAGACTTTTGTATAACATGTACTAGAAATTGTTCATTTTAATATATGTTGAATTAAGAGGATTTATTAATCCCCGAATCCATGGTAACATAGTTGATGTATTTTGTGAGTATTGATGCAAGTGGGCCCAAGTGACAATTATTTCACTCACATAATCGGGTGGTCATCAGAACCTGCTTCGGGGACAAACAGATCTGGGCAGAGCCCCCGTACAAAGGAGACTCGCCCGATTTTCATGAGTGGTGTCGGCAGCATCTGGCCGACACCCCGTTAAGGCTACACTTACCATTATTACATAACATAACTAGATTGTTCCAAAATTTTATAAAAATATTATCAAAGCCACATGTTGGCCTTCTTCCCAATTACGGCCTAGAATTAGCGTCGTCCACCAGTGTACACCTTGCACCTGAAATGTTTTCCCATAAAGGGTGAGCCATGCCTAATAGAGAATATTTCCTATAGAGGCTATTCCCCACCTAAGTGCAAAGTTCATGTTCCACACATTCAAATTCACATTCCAAGTAAAAACATGCAATTTCTACCACGTAATCTTACATGTTATGCCATGAAATTAGATGAGACCCAATCATGTACCATGCCCCGAGTCCTTACCGACTCCCATCATAACCAAGTCTTTACCAACTCCTATCACACAATGCCAAAGCCCATGTGTGCTAAAATCCATCATTTGTGGATTACATCCAATGATCATTTTACAAAACAAATTCATTTGTTTTCAAACCGTTTTAGATTATTATACCAATGATCATCGATATACAAAACTCATGTGTCTGGTGGCAAATAATTTCGTGTCCCACCATAAGCTTCGCACGCTTAGAAACTTTCACGGGCTATCACTGCTAGAATTATGTCTAACCACAAATACCAGGTCTTTCACCTAAGGGGCTGTCTATCCCTACTTACCCTGACACAAGTTTTCTTTTATCGTTTCACGTAACTGTTCAACTCTGTTGGACGTTGTCCAAAGGTATCGAGCCCACCAATCAAACATCAAACGCAGTGTTGATTATAACCATGCACTCACACCCATTCAATGCGATGTCCCCGTGCATATGCAATGGAATGCGCTATTGCATGTTATATCATGCCACATGTATAATGAATGCTACATGGACAACACAATCCACACCACTAACCTAGTGTCATCGACAATCACATCACCTACATATGACTTCCATACATCATTTCATTCATGTCAATATATTATGCACGCATATATTAACATCAACAAACAACATGTTATTCTATGTTCAAGCAATGACATGCACAATTAAGCCATGTAATGGTCATTTGCACATATAAACTCATCACATTCCAATACATTAGAACACACATATTGACATCCAAACATGTCACTCCTTACTCAAGCAATGACACTCTCAAACAAGTCATAGAATGGCCTGAAGTGCTTCTCACAACAATCGCAAATCTGCCACGAAACCGGCACCCCCAAACAAGCCATGGAACACAAAAGTTCACACTGCTTTCCACCAGTGTGTAGCCTAATTTCGCCTCACGCCGGCCGGCAGCCCGCCTTACGTGAAGTGGGAGGCCCGCCAGCAAGCAAAAGCTCACGGCTGATCAGAAAGTCCCAAACCCTGTCTCTGCTCGCCCAGCGTACATCTCCCCGCCTAGGCGCACTCTCTTCGCCTAGTCTAACACCTCTTCACCCAGCGAAGACTCCTTCCCGAGACCCCGCATCCCTAGCCTCAGACAGTTCGCCGCCAGCGAAGAAGGGACACCCGACAAGTGAACTCAACATCCGACTATTTCCGTACCCCAAAAATGAAACTAAACGCAAGTAGACGACTCCCGCCTCGGAGCATAGAAGAAAACCCTAGGAAGCCTCAGGACGCTTCCCAAACTCCAAAACCTTGATTTCCCGAACCCTCGCTTGATCATCAGAAACCCCACGATTTGATACCCACACGTAGCCCTCAAGCCGATGCGACATCCTTTCGTTTCGCCCGACGAACTTTAACCGACGAAACTCCATAGATCTTGGAAGGAAGCTCTTGTCTCTCCTCTTTCTCTCTTCTGTCACTCTCACATGTACATAGCAATGAAATGCATTTCACTCTAGTTTCCCTTTTGTTTAAGTTTAAGTCAGGGCCCACGCCGCGCGCCATGTGTCCACACCGTCGGTCCATCAGTCCAAGCCACTTTATTTCGTCTCAATTCAAGTTCAAATCATACTTCATGAACTTAATTCAAGTTATTACCTAACTTCCGAGATTTTCGTAAAAATCTCGTCCATAGGAGTCACTAGACACCCGTCACCCCGAAAAACGTGAAAATCCGACTATCTCGGAATTCAACAAAATTCGTCTAGGTAACTAGATTTCACGAGATGAATCCAACGATGAGGTCCGTTTTTTCATACAAGATCTAGAAATTTTCCATTTTTTCAACCTGTATTATAGAGAAAAAATTGCCATTTTGCCATAGATTTTTCTCTGGTTTTACAGTTATATTAAAATATATTTAAATTATTTAGTAATGCCCATACTAGAAATATTTTTAATGAAAACTACTTAGGCTATGCTTTGTTTTTAGCGGCTATTGAAATCAATTTTCTTGAAGCATTCGTGCTATTTGTCTTTAAACTTTTTTATAACTTATTGCTAAATTTTTAAAAAGAATTATTCGATCAATGGAAAGTTTTCAAATATTTGGCTTGTTACTTTTTCTTAATTTTTTCTTGTTTTTTCCTCCTATTAAGTAAAAACTAGATAGTCAAAGATGAGAAACCATATATTTTTATAATCCAATTGAAACTCAAGGATCCTTTCATGCCAATTAAATAAAAGCATATGTGACTTTAAAAAAAATTATAATAATTTATTTATTTTATTAAAAATTAAAGATTGATATTTTTAGAACACAAACACTTATTCTTATTTCATTAAGTAAAAAACAAACAAACAAACGCTACCTAGTCTTTAATGTAAAAAAAGGATTTATGTTTTCTAACAATGTGTGATTTTGAGAGAGTAATAAATTGGACATTAATTTCTAATAATTACTTATGAGTGGATAGATTTTAAATTTAATTTTTCTACACTTGTTGAATACATTTTTTTGAAAATAAAATAATTTTATTGATTCAAATGAGTATTACATCGATAGAAACACAAATACCAAATTGCTAAAAACCATAAAGGATGAAATAACACATAAGTTAATAACATAATAAATCGACTCAAAACCTATAAATTTGATAATACCTATGACTTCCGCTTCAAGAATGATACTTAATCAATTATAATAAATACATTTGTTGTCTATATTTAATCGATATGTTTCTCACTCAATCAATCGACATTACTGTTAAATAAAATATCACTACAAGACAACGAAAAAAAAAACATCGTAACAAGATGACAACACAAAATCAAGCGTCGCAACAAAACAACACAAATCACGAAAAACAAAATAAAACCCATTTCTATGTGTAACAACCACTTTATTAAGAAATAAATTGATAGAAAGATGTGTAGAGAGTGATTTCGGGTCGAGAATGATCAAAAATCACCCCTCTTTTCTTAGGTAAAATGAGTGACTAGAAGAAAAAAGTTGAGAAAAAAATATTAGGGTTTTAACATATGCCTCGTTGAACGCTTGTTGATTTATTGCATTCATCCCACAAGCTATAAATTTAGTAAACATCTATCATTTTCATTACTTAGTTAATGCATTATTTATAATATCGCATTATGTTTAAGATAACCATTGATCGTGGCTACTTAGGTGATCCTAATCAACAAAATTTGTTTCCTATATTCCTCCTACTCGCGTAGTCAAGCCTGCCATGTTATAAATGCTGTCTGGGTCGAACACTTCCGGATGGGCTTCTTTCTTCGTGATAAATGATTTTAAGTGAAGTCAAAATGGTGAATTTGGCTCGATTTTGTGTGATAAAACAAGGTCAGGTGGTTTTCAAAATGAAAATAAGGCGAAATAAAATGTAAAATAGAACTCCTTTCAAGCATCGGGTCACCAATTGATTCCTGCGGTAAATCGAGGGTTCCGTGGTCTATTTCTCAAGGCTGGGGAGGGATGACATATAGTCATTTCGAACCTGATCTTCATTTAACTTTTAAAAACTAAACCCTTAATAATTTCCCTTTGGTAGAAAGCATTTATTTAGCATTTGCATCTTACAAAGGAAATTCATCTCGACTCATCCTACAATGATTCAGAAGGGTAACTAATGAGTCTCAATGTGGATCTAAAATAAGAATCCACTCGAACCCTAAAAGATTACCAAGTATTGACTAATGGGATGCACTTACTGAAAATCTAAACTCTTAACCTACCTCTGGCTCGTGAATGGCAACTAATGGATATTAGTGTATCTAAAGCTAAGAATACATCAAACCCTAAAGCTTGCCAAGCATTGGCCAAAGAGCACATCAAAAAGTTTAACTAGAGTTGAAAATTGGGAACCAAAATGACAAAACCTATCAAGCGTGAAAAACAGTGGGAACCACCAAGAATTGGCAGATCCTTCCCCATTTACCTTCCACTTCAAGGAGGGAAAGGGTTTTAGCCGCTCATCCTCCAAGTTGTCATCCTCGAGGTGTTCGCACCCAAGAAAATGAGAGAAAGAGGAGAGAGAAGAGAGAAATCGGAACAGTCGCAAAATTCAAAGATTAAAAGTTAAGGTTACAAAATCTATGAAGTTGGCTTATATAGCCATACAAGATGTGTGAAATACCAAAAATGCCTAAAATATGTAATTACAATAGGGACAAAATGGTAAATAAACAAAACGAGGTCGTTTTGAATCACAAACATCAAAAACACAGGGGCAGGAATTTCGCTATGCATAGTGATTTTCGCTATATAGCGAAAATTTCGCTATATAGCGAAAATTTCGCTATATAGCGAAAAATGCAAGAAATAGCGAAAACCAAAAATTTCGCTAGGAACAGTAATTTTCGCTAGCTAGCGAAATTTCGCTAGCTTAGCGAAAATCTCCAGCATAAATGGGGCTCTCAATTCTCATGCACAAAGAACTCTATGATAGCGAAAAACTCCGTGCATAGCGAAACCACTGCTCCTCGCATCCTACCTGGGCCGCCGCTCCATCGCATCTCGCAACCCGCCGTTTGCATTTTTCTTCAATTTTCTTCCCGCTTGAAATTTTCATTCCGTCATGAAATTGATATGAGACCATATGAATTTGATGGAAATCAACCCGACTTTGGTTACTGACTGACACGATAATTTGGCCTCCACCCGCAAAACTACAAAATGTACGAATGCAATTAGAAATGCAATAGGGACCCGAACATGTCAATTGGGTTAATTATAATAATTAGTACACAAAAAGCGCTCAAAACCTATTAAAAATAGGGTTCAAAATAACACTTTTTGGGCACTAATCACCTATCTTAATTAAATTAATTATAGAGTTTAGATATTATATTGAATGATATAAAGTCTTAACCCATTTTGGAATATAACAAAAGGTTCGAGTGGTGTTTTGTTCATCTCAAAATCTATCTAGTCCAAGGTTGGATTTTGGAGATACTATTGACAATCTATCGGGTCAAGAATTTGGTGGTATTGTCTATAATGTAACGTTTGAGTTGTACTTTTACTAAATTTAGCTACATAACATCACATTTTTCATAATTTAATTGGATTTGAATTGCTATTAATGAGGATAGATTTAATGAAAGACAATATGATCCTATCTCAAAAGAAATCCCTCTAAAATGACAAAAGCATTAACAATTAAATCTAGTTTTCTTTAAAATGAAATATTTTTGTATCGTATTGGTAAAATTAAGAGACGTAACTTGCTAATATTAATAAAAATTATACAATATTACAAAGACTTATCAATAGGTCATTCTTTGTAAGGGCAAGTGTCACAACATATGATAGATACAATCTTTTTTTTTTTTTATTCATTAAGAATCTCTTGAATACTTGGAGCCAATTGTACAGGGATTTGAAATCGGGAATGTGAAATTTATCAATTATTCAAATGAATATATATATATATATATTGGATTACATGGAATTGATTGATCGCAGTTTTTTTTAATGTTTAAGTAAGGTTTCTTAATTATCTTTCTCGATAATACAAGCATGCATATAAACATATCTACGTTCATGGATGGCAATGGGGTGGTTCCATTCCAATCCTTCTTAAAATGTTAAATATGACAAGTCGGTAGGGACAAGTATGGCGGGGAAATTTCCCTACCTACCCCATTTTGCTTTTATTTTTTATTTTTAGTTTTATTTATATTATTTTTATTATATTAAAACTAATATATGTATTATAAATAACGAATATATTATATTTTTATAATTTTATTTTATTAGAAAATTTTATTAATAATATTATTATTAGGGAAAATTAGTATTAAAATCATAAACTTTCATGACTTTTATATTTAAATCATGAACAAAAAATTTTCTTTTTATTATAGCAACTTTCATGAATTTTGGTTTTATATCCTAAGAAGACTCTGAACCTCTACCCTATCCAACGTGGCACGACGAAACGATATCGTTTTGATGATAAAACTACAATTAAAATGAAAGTTTTGATATAAAAAACAAAGTTCCTGAAAGTTATCATATTTAAAAAACAAACTTTTTGTTATAGATTTAAATGCAAAAGTCATGAAAGTTTAGGATTTTAATATTAATTTTCCCTTATTATTATTATATATTAAAATAAAAAATAAAAAAATGAAATACTTTTAGTTTTTTTTTTTAATATAATCAGAGTGGGGACAGGACGAAAAAATACATGAACCACCTGATAAAGGAAAGTCAATATCAGGAGATACTTCTCCATCAATCTCCTTTTGATTAATTCTTTCTAATGATAAAAGAAAGTCAATGGTAGAGAATAATTTCTCTTCATGAACCTTCCCTTAATTGATTTGATCTATTTTTGTATTGCTTGATTCTTTCTCTTTGTATAGGGATAGTTTGTATCTTTACTAATTGTATTTCCTTTTACAATTGCACCCAAGGATGTAGTACACATGCATATATGTACCCTTCATGACATAATGAAATACAAGTCATTCTTCTCATCCTTTTATGTCTTCATGGTATCATAGCAAGTTTTGAAAATCAAATCCTGTTTTTTCTTTTCTTATCTCCGCATCTATATCACCCTAGTCATGTGGCACCCCTTTCCGGCTTGACCCAATTGGCGGATCCGAACCGGATCTGGGATGCTCTCCATACCACTATATCACTTTATCAAAATCATTTATTAAAGCGGGCGATTTGATTTGAAATGAACCCGTAAACATTTACAAATTCAATGCAATTCTTTTACAAAGGCCCATTAACATTACATTTATACAAAAGTACAATTTCTATAAAGGCATATCAAGCCTTTTCAAAATAATTTACAAAATAGATGTTTAAAGTTCAAATTGTTTTTACAAAATATCAATGTAAAAAAAAATGGTGAGGATGCATGTGACGGAGCATACTCCGTGAACATACGAATGACTACGGAAGCTCTTGATCTTGAGTTAAACTTTTCAATCACTATCGATCACTCAGTACCTGCGTATTGATAAAAACAATACGCTGAGCATTTTCATGCTTAATGGTTCTATACAATTCCATTCTTCTGTTTCAATTAAGTCAAATCATGCAATTTTGCTAACAATTATTTCAAATCTTTTTTGATGATCAATGTCAATACAATACATATACTTATTTCATATTCAATCATTTATGGTTCATTGATCATCCCAAATATACACTTTCATATGCAATAAATCATTTATAACCGTCATGCATTTCACAATGCTCTTTTCATTTCAAATTGCAATCATACTTTTTTGATACCAGAATTCAAATCAATTAGGTTCTGCCATAGCAATTTAACCTGTGCTTTCGGTATCTGTGGGATATCGGAATCATCGGCACGATCCGCTAGGTTACTGACTAGTATAAACATTTTAATTTTATAACGTCTGATCGTGAGAACAACATTGGTTATTAAAAATCAATTCGTGAACACTACCAATTTTGTCCCGCTGGCCTGCGGATCAGAGTGACACATCAATACGTTTGTTCACAGTACTGCTAATTTGACCCTTATTGGTATACCAATATATCCTTTATGCGAATTAAACGGTTAACATTCTATTAAACATTCTATTAAGGGCGTTCAAATCCTTTATATCAAAATACAGTACAATATGTACATTTGTATAAACTGTTCATTTTCAATAATATGCAATTTTCATATGCAAACATTTCACAATCATTTGCCTCAAATCAATTAAAACAATCAATATGCTTTTTTTATACATTTAGAACAAACATTTCAAATATTGAAACGAGAATAGGAGAAGATAGAACAAACCAATCTATCTCTTTCCTTTTTGCCTTGCCATCAATCTCGGTCCTAGGTTAGGTGATCCTCACCGGCCCCTAGCAAATCACACATCACATTTAGTGAACTAGCACTAATCACACTTCACGAATATCACCGAGGCGGCGAGGTATAGTACATTTTTCACTTAGTTTCATTCTTAATTGAACCCCCATTAATCATTTATTAGGGTCCTTAAACTATCGGTGTACAAATACGAGGTGTTCGGAAATAAAAATCCGAAAATGGCTCATGTGAATGATGAGTCCAAAAACTCATTAGATTTTTAATCCATTTTTCTGAGTATATTACAAGATAAATGTTGATTTGTTTGCAGAAATGTGGATATTTACTCAAATTACATTTCTTAGGAAAATGATAAAAGCTAAAATCTCAGCAAAATCGGAATAAACCGAGTTCTGACAGAGTGGAAATTCGCGGTGTCGAGTGTGACGGGAAGCTTAGTTGTCAGTTCAGTCAAGTCACGGCATCACTAAATTCAGCTTTAGGAGGAAGTAAGTCTAAAAGGGTGGAAGTCGTTACTTGAAGAAAGTTGCGACAAAGGAAATGTGGTGAACTAAAGGCAATATCAAAGAAGAAATCCGTAGCCAGACATCACTGCGTGCGCGACGCAGGAATGGGCTCTAGCCCGAGGGCCAGCGACATCACTCCGAGGAGTGGCGGCAAGGATTCTTCTATGAAGCCACAAGAGAGGAGTCTTTGCAAGAGAACAGGAGTTGCAACTAGTTTTAAATGAAGGGCTCCATTTCATGTGCGACACCACACTTATGTCATGACAATAAAGACGGAAGATTTAAGTTGCAGCCAGAAATAGAGGTTGAAAATTCGCAGCACGAAGCCAAAAGCAAAGCCCTTGCCAAGAACTGGAGTGGCAACCATTTACAAATCAAGGATCGAAAACGATGTCGCGACCACTCGTTTAGGTCGCGACCTGAAGAAGAGATGAGGATGAGTAATCCAAGGTGTGACTACTTTTGACGGTGGAATCTACGTACGATCAGAAAAGAGCAACATGAAGTGACATCACCTTGAGGTCGCGACCTGGGAAGATAAGGTGGGAAGGAAGAAATTTAGTTTACAATAAAGGCGGGTTGCGACGGAAGAGAATGGGCGGCCAAAGTGTCGCGACATCCTTTATGAAGTCGCGACATAGAGTGAAAACTATGAAGGCGAAGACCACTGACACAATGTAGCGAGAAATCAAAGTCACAACATGAAATCATCATACAAACGAGAAGGTGAGTACGCAACCTAAAGCTGGCATGCGCCTTTCGGAAAGTGGAAGAAGAAAGACAACAGTAGCCGCTAACATAAATAAAGTCGCGACATCAACCTTTGGAGAAACGCGAGCAAAGAGAGTCACGGCAATGACGATTTCGTGACCAGCGATCGAAGCAGTTGCAAGAAAGCGAGTACGCCTTGAAGCAACAAAGTCGCGGCCAGGCTGAAGTAATCAAGATAAATTCATGTAGCGACATCAACGTAGTCGCTGACATAGGGCCCAGTGGTAGGCTTTTCTTTGGGAAATTCACTGGAGCTTTTTTGGGGATTATTGATTTATTTTTTACAGTATAAATAGACAACTTTAGAATGGTAAAGTAAGTTTCCGTCTTCACTACCCAGAAAGAGGGGAAAGGAGAGGAACTCAGTGTATAGTTTAGAGTAGATTTTTTTTTTCTTTATTTTTAGTTTATTTCTTTTTTGGTTTTGAATCTGCGAACTGTGCAGAGGCGAGTAGAGCTGGATTTTATTTCTGTTATTTTCTTAGAAGTGTTTTTGAGGATTTATGAAATCTAGACAAATTTCTGGAATTCATTTCTTCTCAATTTTATTGCGATTATAGTGGTTGTACGTGATCGGTGCTCCATTTCTTAATTCGCAATGTAGTAATCAGAGCACAGCTCTGCTGGATTTGATTTACATTTAGTTACAGTCTTTCCTGCACAAATATGGAGAACTACTTTGGGTTTGGTTTTACTTAATTAGTGTCGTTTTTGAATTGATAAATTCCCAATAGTAGTACCGAATACCAGTTGAGAGAATGTATCTTGCTCTGATATCCAGGATGCCCTCTGGCGGCAGAGACGGAATTCTAGGTAGGAGGCATTCTTGCAGGTATTCTAGACTACCAATTGTGAGCTGGCAGCTCACGAGGAGTTCATTTTTTGATAAATCCCCATTCGCTCATAATTGAAGTTGGAGGTGTATTTAACAATATAAATAATCAGAGAGTTCACCTTAATCTAAAGGTATGTTCCTAACCCCGTGTTAGCTTAGATGTAATCAAGGGAAAGGGACGAACCCATAGATCTGGAGGTTGAGCCACCGATTAAGTGGTAGAAGCTTTGCGAAAATCCTGAGAAGGAAAGAAGCAAAGGTCTGCTGTCAACAGGAAATGGGTGTGAAGTATTGAGAAAAATGCCGAGGATCTTACAGAGAACTTGGAATCACAGACAGTGGTTTGATCTTGTCTTCGAGAGAAGCAGGATATCTAACTGGTGAATATGGGAAGTCATTCAACAATTAGGAAATCTTGGACAAAACCAGATCCATAAATAGAACAGAGCAATGTACTTTCATGCTGGAATTGACTGTTTCATTGTATTTCACTGATATTTTTCGTTTCTCACAGGAAACTGATTCAATCCATCTTTATAGATACAATTTATTTTTATTCATTTACTTTTGTTTAGCTTAGTATGATAATATTCAATAGTATAGAATCTTTAATTTTTGTTGTTTAGATAAAAATTTCACTATGAGTTCTTAGTCCAAATAGTATGGGATTTTAGTAGTTGGGGTAGTTGATCTTTAATTAGATTTGCCAATCGTAGGAATGATACGGACTTACATTGATTTTACTACTTGTATGACTGTGCACTTGCGATGTCATAGACTTGACCTTATTTTTAAAATCATGAACATTAAAGAGAGAATATTATTTTATCAAGCACACTTGCACAAGTGACATAGATGCAAGAGAAGTGTGAGGCTCTTGTAACTATGTTAATTTGAGGGTTTTAGTCTATAGAAAAATGACAGTGAACGATTGCCTATGTGCGTGCCCACGTCTATCTTGGATGGCGTAACCACGACTACTCCATAAGCGTACCCGAGAGGCCTTTTTGTATCGGCCTCGCCGCGTGAGCAGCCCATACGGTGTAGGGCTCGCCGGCGATAGGTGCCACCTGGCCCCTGCTTGTAGGGGCAGATTTTGCTCAGTTTTCCTCTTTGCTCATTTTGCGATTTTCACCAAAAATCATAAAACTCAAAACAAATCATGGAATCCTCCCCAAAGGCATCTAACCCATGTGGATGGATTAGGTTTTTCTTCGAGCATCATTTAAAGAAATCTAGGGTTTGGTTCTTACCTTTAATCCATTTGAATCTTCTTCACCCAGATGCTTGATCATTGAAACAATGAATGGGAAGAAATCGCGCAAAATCAGCAGCAGCACGAAACTTAGGCTTTACTCACCGACGCCTCCAAAAAAGCGTTTTTGTACGTGGCTTTCCAAGACGAATGTAGTCTTAAGTCACTTTCATTTACAGGCCATGTTTGGCACATCAAAAATCCATTTTTGGATTTAAGTTGCCTGAATTTACCTTATAGCACATATATCACTTCTATTTGCACTTAAGCATATAAACATTTTCTCAAATGACCCTTAGGTCCTCATTTTATAAAATTCCAAATTGCATACTTATCATGAGTTTATTTCGAGTTGATCAATTTCTCATTTTAACATATAATATTTAATCATATGCTCACATATTCATTTCACTTTCATAATTTAACAATTTATCAATTTTCACGTATTCCAAAGTTTGGCTCAATTCATACCCAGAATATATAATAAAACTATTATAAAAATTCTAGGGTATTTTTGGGGCGTTACAAGTCATAGCTATCAAAAGCGAACAAGTCATAATCTCAAACTCTCTAGAGCCCACAAAAGCCCTTGTTATCATCAATACTAACAACATAATCAAATTCACCTCTACCAATTATCTATCGTGGAAATTTCAAGTTGAAGCCTTCCTTATTGGCTATGATCTCTACAAATTCATGGATGGGTCAAATCATTCCCATACCTCCACTATCAAGACCAAAGATGTTAAATCATAAAATCGAATTTGATCCTTGGCTTGTCCCGAGCAGAGCATTTTGTAAATTGTTTGGTCTCACCCCTGACATTGTTACCTTCTCTTTAGCTCTTGAGACGATCGACCATAATCACAACCCTTTCTTGGTCGTTGGCTTCGATTGGTGTCGTGTTCGAGGCACCTGATTATCAAATCTGCTCTCAGCAGGAGTTCTCCACGATTAAGCGATCATGCATCCCTTGGTAGCCATAAGCTCATGCAGTAACTCATACCATGACATCCGATTGGCTTCTTGACAATGGGGCCTCTCATTATGTTACATCAGATTTGGGCAATCTCTCTCTTCATAGTCCTTATGATGGGCCTGGAGACATCATGATTAGCAATGGCAGGGGTCTCTATCATCCACACCGCTTCTAAGACTCTCTCTTCAGCCTCTAATTCTTTTAAATTAAATCATGTTTTTCGTTTTCCTTCCATGCAAAAGAACCTTATTTCTATTTCTAAATTTTTTTCACCAGAATAACACTTCCATTGAGTTATCATCTTCTTCCTTTTTGGTAAAGGATCATTTATGGGAATGACTTTCCTGAGGTCGAGCTAGAGACGAAGTGTACGTGGCCGGTTTCTATCACGTTTGTCTCGATAATTTGCTCTCTAGTCTTAGAGGTTGTGACCTTTAATCGGAGGTCAGTGATCACCCATCAACCTACTTGGAATGCAGTAGTTGTTGTGTAATTCTATACCACACTGTTGTGTCCCATTTACCGAGATCCATAATTTAACAAAAATTGGACAAAGTCTCCTTTGTATGGGGAGCTCTATCCAAAACCCTACCTACATAATATACAATAACATGACCATCAGAGACCCTAATATAGCTAATGACAGCCGCATTGGTCCATTATTGAGTAAAAATTTACCATACCGGGCCCATTTATCCACATTCATATAAAAACATGTAAGACTATATTAAAAATAGTCCATATGAGTTCAATTACAACTCTTTTACATAAAGGTACATGCCAAAACTAGTTTGTTCCAAAAATTTTACAAAAGAATTATAAAAGCCACAAGTCGGCTTTCTTCACCCTTGTTGTCCCAAATGAGAGCTACCCATCAGCGTATATTCTGCACCTGAAATGTTTTTCCCGTATAGGGTGAGCTATGCCCAGTAGAGTAATTCCTACAAAAATTACTTCCCACCTAAGTGCATGTGCAATGCTCACATTTGACAATTCATATTCACATCAACAATTCCAAGTAAGAATATGCAATTCTAGGTTGGAATTCTACATGTCATGCTATGAAATGAGATGAGACTCACTCGTACCTTTATGCCAGAGTCTTCTGAGCTCTACTTTGCTGATACAGTACTAATGTGTGATAAAATCCCATCATTGATGGATTACATCCAATGATCATTTTCAAAATAAAATCATGTGTTTATAAACCAAAACTTGTTGGATGTTAAACCTCGAATGATCATTTCATATACAAAACTCATGTGTCTTTTGGGTAAAACCAGAGAAAATTCAAATTTTCTGAGAAAGAGTAAGACGGTAAATTTTGGTCAAAAATCTGGAATTTTTCTAGATCTCGGATGACAAAACACAGACTTCACCACCAAGGAATCGTCTCACGAAATCAGCTCTGTAATTTCATGAATTCAGAGACGGAGTCAGATTTCACATTTTTGAGGTCGAGAGTTGGTATAGGACACTTGGCGAGGTTTGAGTGGCCCATAGTGAGCCACGTGTCTAGCAGAGAACAAGTCAAACAAAGAGCACAAGTAGGGCTCACATGAGATATGTGTCATCATGTGATTTGTTGAGAATCTAAGGTAGATGGATAAAGGGATAAGGGTAATCAGGTAGACGATGATAGAATTTACGACATGTGGCGAGAAAATGCTCCACTTGGCCCATCTTGGACGAAACGGTGGGGAAAGAAGAAAAAAGGAAGGGAGGAGAAAAGAAAGGAAAGGGAAAGAGAGAGTTGTAAAGAGAGAAGTTCTACCTTCTCTGCAAGTTTCTGCGTCGATCGAATCAGCGGTTTTCAAGGCGGCGGGAAAGTCCATCCTCACGAAGGGGCTTATGTCAGTCGGGGAGTTTTGAAGCCAGACTCAGGGAGGAAGGGGTTTTCTCCTACTCAGTTATTCTTGTTTAAAAAGCCATGAAAATGAGTTGGGAGCTATGAGGCCGGGAATGGCCATGCATTGTCCGAGAAATGGGGCCAGAATGTGATGAGTATCCTTGGACAGTCCGGAGTTTGATATGGAATTTGTTTTGCACGGTCAGGAAGTGATTTTGGACTGGAGTGTCTATGTGTATTTATGATATTTCTTGAATTGAATAACATGAATTGTGTATGAATAATGATATGTTAATGCATGTAGAATTGATGTGTTAACATGATGGTTGCATGGTATGGAATCATGTTGTGATGAAATATAATTGTGCAAGAACAATGAAAATTCCATATGTAAATTGATATGTTTGCATTCATATGCACATTGCATCGCTTCTAGTTGGGTGCTGGTAATTTGTGATGTAAATTCACCATTCTTGGTGGATGTGTGTGATGGGCTTGAAATGGGACAACGTCCAAGGCCGAGACCCGTGATCTAATAAATTGAAAAAAAAAAAGGAAAAAGAAAATCACGTATGTTGGGCTGAGCAAGTTGGGGTGATCTCTCTCCGGGGTGAAAGTTCCAAATCCACATGCGGTTGAACATGATCATAGGCGATGAAAATTCGTAAAAATGTCGGAAGGCGTGCGTCGATCCTGTAGTGTGACCAGCAAATGAAGTAATGGTGGCTTTGAAGTAAGGTATTAAATTGGAGTATTGGAGTTAGTTTGATGTTAGGTTGATGGAGTGGATTCAGGTGTTTTACCTTGAGCACATGTGGCAGGAGCAGTCAGAGGATAGATATGTTGTGGTGGGCTTCAAATAACATGATGTAAAAGCAATTCCATGTGTAAATTGCAAATTATATGGAATGTTGATGATTGTGGTGTGCTATTGCATGCACATTTTAGGAGGGGGGTAGCCCTTGTAGGAAAATTCGACCTCTTGGGCATTTGCTCACTGATCGTGGGGTCTTTAATTTCAGAGTCTTGAAGGAATTACTTTGGGGATGGAGGCATCCTAGGACCTAGTGGCGAAGAAAAGGCCATATTAGGTCTTATTTTTATATTATGTAAATTTTTGGGTAGAAAACCCAGTTTTTGTACTGTGTAAAGAACAAAGGGTTGTAATTAAACTCTTTTATGTATAATAAATACATTTTAGAAAGTTTTCCAAGTTCAAATGGCTTTTATAGTAATAAGGCTAATTTACGTTGGTTTTAGGTGTGCTGAACAAAAAAAAAAATGAGGAGATTTGGAGTGCGGGAGGCGAAATGGGCTACGGCCCATTTTGACAGGTCGTGACATAAAGTGGTGTCGCGATAGAAGGGGCTAAGGCGTGCCTGTGCGCACGACAAAGAAAGGTTTGTCTTGGCTTTCGCGCGAGTATTACTGGGATGGCTGTCACCATAGGCCTCCTTGGAATTCTTTCTATCGCGACCAGACTTCGCTCAAAGTGGCCCGAGAGATGGTTCTTCCTACGTCGCGACAGAGAGCTTAGTGTTGCAACAAGGACTGGATGTTGGGTGTTCGTACGGTCTTGGCGGGTGTCACAGCCAGAGACTAAGCGTGTAGGCGGTGTCGCGGCAGTGCGCTTTAAGTAGCGCCGCGATAGAGGAGTTATGTCGCGACAGAGAATTCTCTGTCGCGATAGGCCTCACCATATTTTATGTCACAACAAGTTTCTCCAAGGCTCTTGTCGCGACAAAGTTTTTCCCTATCGCAACAAAGCCTACATGACACCGTGTCGAAAGATTTTCTTGTGTTACGATAGGGCGTGGGGCTGGTTGGGCGGTGTCGCGCGGCGAGGCGCGTGCGACATCGCATTGTGCACCACGACCCGGACTGCTCTGATTGCACTATATGTTGTGCCTTGTTTGAGTCCTTAATACATGGACCTTTGTTCATAGGCCTTTGTTCGAGAAAAAATTATAAAATGACCCCGAGATTTGGGGCGTCATAAGTTACACATAGTCTCACCGCAGTCGCGCATACCTTTGCTACATTTTTTGGACTTTCACCCGAGGGAGTGTCCAGCCCTTCTTGCTATTACCCAACACAAGTTTTTCCATGTCATGCAACAGTACGACTCTGTTGGACTTCGTCCAACAGTACCAAGCCTACTCATCAATCACCAAATATGGTGTTTTATCTCAACAATGCACTCATACCCATGAAATGCGATGTTCCCATGCATTTGCAATGTAATGCACTATTGCATGTCCATGCCATGTCACATATGTAATGAATGTCATATGGACATTTTAATTCATAAAATTCATCGTGCATCATGGACAATTATATCACATGCATATAATCTCGATTAAACACTCCTGATGATATACATTAAAACATATGTATTAACATTTTATCGAACAACAACAACCACGCATGTTATCAAAATCAAAGCAATAACACACTTAACCTCAAGGAAAGTGTGACATGTAGCTCTTAACAAAGCGACCCAAGCATTATGCTTAGGGCATATAAAGCGGCGAATAGGCCCTTAAGGCGCCGTAAAGCTGAAGTCGAGCAAGCCACTTAATAGTTAGTTTTCTTTCATCCAAGCGACCCTAAAAACAATTTTTGGATATTCACAAACAATCACAAACCAGCTCCTTAAAGCGACCCTGAGCAAACCATAGCGCCTGTAACCGTTTTTAAACAAACCAAACAACCCCTTAATAGCCATAAACCAAATTTTTAATCCAAACAACCCCTAAAACCATCATTTGAAAATGCCATAAATGCTCACATATTAGCTCACAAAACCGGTTAAAAATAGGCCATAGAACACACTAAACAACCCTTTAAACAGACTAAAAATAAGCCAAACAGCCCCTTAGGGCAGAAAACAGAGCCAAACGGCCCATAAAGGTGGAAATAGAGCCAAACAACCCTTATGGTGGAAATAAACCAAAATAGGAAGAATCCTTACCTCTTAAAGCGTAGTAGAAACGTAGGAGGTCTTAAGAACATCTCCTTAACCCAAAAACCTTGATTTCGCCAAATCTCCTCCTTTTGATCTTTGGTAAAATCCCTCCTTTTTGGTACACATGCGTAGCCCTCATTGGGGCGATGAACTTTAGTTCTTGGCCCGATGAATTTTGATCGACAAAACTCCGAGGATCGAAGAAAAAAGTCTTGGACTCTTTCTTTCTCTCCCCATTGCTCTCCCACGGTCCCAACCAGAAAATGAGCTCTTTTCCTCCCATAATATGATTTTTTTAATAACCTTATCTATAACTTAAGGACTTGCCCCACAACGTGCCACGTGTCCAATACTTGTTCTTGGTTCGTTTCTGTCCTGTAACGATTTATTTCATCCCGATTTGAGTTCAAATTATTTTACATGAAATTTATTTAAATTATTTTCCACTTTCAAGATTTTCCTTTAAAATCTCATTTTTTGGGTCCACCAGACACCCGTCGCCTTGAAAATCGTAAAAAATCTTATTATCTCGGAATTTAACGAAATTCGTCTAGATAACTAGATTGCACGAGACGAATCCAATGGTAAGGTCCGTTTTGTCATTCGAGATCTAGAAAATTTCGGGCCTATTACCTGTACTATAGAGGCAATTTATCGTTTTGCCATTTTTTGGAAAAATTCAAATTTGCTCGGGTTTTACAAAGTCTTCCCCCATTACCTAGTATCATAAATTAGGACTTCCGTCATCATCTATATATAAGCACATTGTTTCTATTTTTGGTCTTGAATTGTCCAAGCCTTCCAATTTTAACTTCATCAGTAACTCTTATCAGTGCAATAAAAGTCATAAATTACTATTTTCTACTTCATCTCTTGTCTCACACTCCCCCCTTAGAAATTATCTTCTCAGATGTTTGGACCTCTTATATCCACGTTGTTGATGGATGTAAATACTATGTTATTTTTAAGTAGATCATTTACAAGTAGAGAATTTGGGAAGCGGGTTGGCTCGACCCACTCGAGCCACGAGCGAAATAGGTTGGAGCCAGCCGGCCATTCTATTTAGACTACTTTTAATGGCTTGACTCGGCCACCACATACAGGTTGCATGCCATGAACCAAAATAGGCTAAAGTTAAAGGCATTTCTATATTATTTTTATTAACCATGATTTTATTTTTTGCTTTTAATAATTTGTTCTTCCCCTTTATAAATTTTCTCAGTAGCCAAACAACTCCTAGAAGAAAAATAAAATATACACATGGTGGCAGTTAGGGTAGAAGAAGGAAGAAGATAAAGAACTATGAACAAAGCTCTAGAGGAATTACAGACGCCTTTTGGTATTAAGCCTCCCCACTTGGCATCCATACAAACACTACTTCTAGCTTCATCTCAAGTAGTCTAGTTTTTCTTTCTTCTTTCTTTCTTTCTCTTTTTATTCTTCTTCTACTTCTTCTTCTTCTTCTTCTTCTTTTAACAACAATACCCACCTCTTCTTCTACTAAAAACCAGACCCACCTCTTCTTTTTCTAAAAACCAAACCCACCTCTTCTTCTTCTAAAAACCAGATCCACCGCAAGAAAACATAAAAAATCATACCCATCGTAAGAAAACCCTAAAAATCCATACCCATCACAAGAAAACGAAAAAAAAAACCATACCCTTCACAAGAAAACCCGAAAATCAATCTCTACACGAAAAAAACATTAGATTTTCATCAAGAAGAGATAAAATCATCATATACCCAGAAGCGATAGGACCGGTAAAAGCCATCCCCGTCCCAAAGCCCCGAAATATCCCAGGTACCGGTCCCCCTTACATCATCGCGAAACTCAGCCCCCCAACAATTCCTCTAATCACTTGTCAGCGCTCCCAATCAACTGCCGACTCAAATCATTATGAAACCAATATCAACAACCACCATAAATTATCGAAAACCCCTAAAAAAAAGAACACTAACAAGAAAATAGATACATGGTTTGGGTGGAGAAGAAAAAACCTAATAATATAGTGAAACCCTAGAAATTGATATGTGGGAGAAGAAGCTTCGACACGGTATTGATGAAAAAGACAAAAAGGTTGATGCCCGAAAGAGAGTTGGGTGAGATGTGGTCTCTGTCCTTTGAAATCCTTTGAAAGTGAAAGGGAAAAAGAGAAAGGGGATCAAGTTATGAAATTTCAGTTTATATTTTAGGTATTTATAAAATAAAAGAGGGCCCAACAGGCTAGTCTGACCCAAACCTAGTTGGCCCGCGAGCTTATTTAGACTGGGACAAATGGCTTGAATTTTATTCTGGCCTTTATTTTCAACCTGACCCTCTAAATTTCAGACTGACCCACTTCCAGCTCATCGAGCTCGGCTCGTATTCCAGCGCCACATTACCAAAGTATATATGGTTTTATCCACTCAAACAAAAATCAATTGTTCATGACATTTTTGTTCGTTTTAAGGCTTTGGTTGAAAATTATTTCAAAGAAAAAATTGTCTCTCTATACTTTGACCAAGTGAGTGTAATTGCTTCCTTAAATCTTTTCAGTACCTCTATGGCATTTCCCACTTTACTACTCCTCCACTTACACCTAAGCATAATGACTATTTAGAATGTCACCATCGTCACATTGTGGAAACATGTCTTTTTCTCTTTTCACATGCTTCGATAATTTATCCTATTGGTCATATGCATTTCAAACTATTGTTTACCTTATCAATCGTCTTCCCACTCCTACACTTCAACTAGTCTCTCCATATGTTAAACTCTTTGGTCAACATCCCAACTATGGTAAACTTCGAAGCTTTGGGTGTCTCTACTATCCATGGCTTCGACCTTATACTCCCCCTAAATTAGCCACCCGCCATCACCGTGTGTTTTCCTTGGATACTCTATAACTCAAAGTGCGTATTAGTGTCTTAAACCCTCCTTTGGTCGTATCTACACATCGTGACATGTTAAATTTGTTGAGTCTATCTTCCTTTTTTAGTCACCCCATTTGTCTTTTAACCGTCCATCCTCTCAAACAATGTCTCATTGGTATCCCCCTATGTCTTATCTCCCAGTCACTCCCACTCCGATGGCAAAGAACAACTACAAACCCTCCCCTCCCTATCACGCCAGATATCGCTGCCACCCAACATTTTGATGCCACAATCCCACGTACATTCTAACCTTTACTGGCTACTTAAAACTCAAACCCCTCGTGTCATTGTCACCCACCCCAGAACTAACATTTTCAACCCCCTCGCAAGCTTAACCTCACCGCTTCAACTATTCTAACGACGACCTGAACCCACCACTATTGTCCAAGCTCTAAAAGATCCCAAGTAGCATCAAGCCATGTCATATGAGTATGATGCCTAGTTAAGAATGGAACCTGGGAACTTGTTCCATCATATTCTTTTTACAATCTCGTTGGTTGCAAGTGGGTATTCTCACTAAATGATTATCTAATGGCTCTATTGATAGGTATAAAGCTTTTTCTTGTTTCAAAATGTTCTTATCAATGTCCTGATGTGGATTATCATGACACCTTTAGTCTGGGTTGTCAGTTTCACCTCGCGCCTTCATTCTCGCCTTATGACAAGTCGAGGTTAGGTGCTTCATCAGCTTGATGTCAATAATGCATTTTTTCAAGGTATACTATTTGAGAATGTTTATATGTCTCAAGATCCTAGCTTTGTTGATCGAGACTCCCCTCACTTTGTATGCAAACTTCATAAGGCCATTTATGGCTCGCAAGCTCGCTTGGTACCATGAGTTACGCCGCATCTACTTTCGTTGGCTTAACTCTTCTCATAGGACACCTCACACTGGCAATAATGGCGTTGCACCATCTATCTTCTAGCCCATGTTAATACTGGTCACTTAGCAACACCAAATCAATCACTCAAGACTTCATTGCCACTCTTCTCATCGGCTCCATCAGATCCTGATTTATACATTTCTTAGCACTAATTGTGTTACCTCATAAACATGGGCTCTTCTTATTACAACGTCAATACATTCGAGATCTCTTGACCAAGACTCAAATGATTAATGCTAATCCGCCACTCGCTGGCCAATTCCTTGATCTCACACATACTGCCGACTCACCTTCTCTCGATCCTTTGGAATAACGTGATTTTGGTGGACGCCTTCAAGATTTCTGTCTCTTACTTGCCTCTGGCTACTGTTTATAAGGTCGCGAAGTTGTCTTAGTTCACGACCACCAACCACTAAGCGGCTGAGGTGTTATTAAGCGTGGTTGCTCGTATTAACCAATGTACTTTAATCAGATTGTTCTTTATTGTCATCACTCATAAATATCTTATTCTTAATGCTTCATCAAAAGCAACAAAGATGATTTACCTCTACCGTGCATTCAATAGTCGATTACGGGTCTATAACTACTTTGAGCTCTAAGAGAAATTCATGTTGTCGGTCTTTCTAATGGAAGCATAATATATCAATCAGGATTTCGCAATCCGCCCGCACCAACCTCAACTCGTAAATACCCATGGATATCGTATATATCGATACCCACACTGTCTAATCCCATTAATTAGGATCCATTCATCGAGTCCTAGGTAAATACATACCTATGCCCTAACACCAAGCTGTGAAGCGATGGTCAAATTTTCCTGTGGATATCGTTTGTCTCAGTACCACACTGTCTAATCCCATTTAACGAGATCTGTTTAGCCACATTCAATAAACTTTTTATGTTATCTTCGTAACATATTACTATGAGTTTAATTACAACTCTATTACATAATGGTGCATATGCCAAACTAGTCTTTCCCAGTGCTACAGTGCAAGCACTATACCAGCCACAGGTCGACTTTCTCTCAAACCACTGCCCTAATGAGAGTCAGCCCAATTCCAGATATACCCCGCAACCTAAACAGCCTTTCCCATAAAGCAAGAGCACTAGAGAGACTCCACAGAGGCTATTACCCCTTAAATGCAAATGCAATGTCTACTATAACATCACGATATATATCAACATTCAATAGAAAGATATTGGTTCCTAATAGAATACTTCACAGCATCATACCATGAAATAAGATGAGACTCACTCAATGTATGAAAACTGAGTCATCATAGACCCCATCACAACACGTGAGCCAATGTGTGATAACATTGATCGGGCTTCTCTCATAATTTCATCAATGATCACTTTGAAACAAAATCAAAGTTTTAGAAATCAAAACTTATTGGATGTTTCACTTCCAAGGATCATTTATTAACAAACATGTGTCTTTTTTGCTAAAAGTAAATTTCGGGTCTCACCGTAGGTTTCGACGCCTTCCCACACTTTCACGGGCTTTCACCGCTGACACATATGTATAATAAAAAGATCGGGCATCCGAGGGGGGTATTCATCCCAGCTTACTACTACCCGACACAAGTTTCATCACAGTGGAAACTCCGCTAACTCTGTTCTGAACGGGTATCAACTCCACCTCATCAACCACCAAGGATGGTGTTTGATGGCACCATGCACTTACACCCATGAATGCGATGTCTCAGTGCATATGTAATGTATTATACCACTGCATACCAATTCCATGTCTCATATGTAATGAATGTCATATGGACAATAACTCATATATCATGGATACTTATGTCAAAAGCATAAAATTTTCAAACATTCTACCACTTCAATATATTAAAATATATATATCAGCAAGAACAATCAAGTAGGTTATCACAAAATCAAGCAATAACACTTTAAAACAATCCACAATTTCAGACCTCACAAGTCAGTCATAACAAACCACCATAGGCATAATCACCCCAAACAAATATGAACTAACTCCGTTTGTGCCATCAACTGATGTTAATAACCACTGTAATGTACCATTGAAAATCGCGATAAAATCTCGCACTAAAATCATTTCAAAAAATACGGACATAACAAATAAATAGAGTCAACTATGATACTCTATAAACGGACTCAGCAACTTTCTAGGTCAGAGGTCTCGGGATTTGGGTGGATTCGGTGCCTAAGATCGTTCATCGATGCGACTACAATTTCCATGAAGGACCCGATTCCTGTCCGGGACCATGCCACAAAGAGGGTTTTGGATCAACAAAATTTATACCTAAATTCCTCCTACTACCGTAGTAGAACTACTGCAGCATAGTGGCTTTAGGATCGAACACTGGGATGGGTTTTCGTCTTACAAATGATTTGTATAATGATTCAAAATGGTGAGGCTTTTGCTCGATTTGATTTTATAAAAGTGCAATACTGCTACTATGTTAAACTAGCAATTTGAAACAAAATAAAAGAAGACTTTGGTTTTTTAGCTACTTAGTTTGGTATGATAGGTTACAAAGGTGTCCCCGGTTTCACTCAGATAGGGAAGATGACATATAGTCATCTCCAAACCAATCTTTGCTTAACTTAGCAACCAACCTTAGTACTTAGTTTGAAATAGCATTTGATCGAAAGAATAATATGTTCTGCTAGCTTGAATTAAGCATTTAACTTTCACTTATGGTTCAGAATGATAATATCTAATGGATGTCGTGTATCTACCATTAAGAATACATCAACCTACCACATGCCAAGTATCAATTTTAAAAGGAAGTACATCAAATAGCTTTTAAACCTAGTTTTGAGAGTTTGGAACATAAATACGCAGTACCTGCGTCTTGAAAAACAGAGGAACACCAGCAAACCACATCAACCAACCTAGAAACCCTCCTCTTCAAGGTTTAGAGGATTTAGCCAAACATCCTTTGAGTTGTCATCCTCAAAGTGTGTGTCTGGGTTGCCTAGAAAAATGAGAGAAAGAGAGAGAAAAGAGCAAATGGTGGTCGAAACAAATGAATGAAAAATGTTAAAATGAGTTAGGTTACAATTTTTCCATAAAATGGCTTATATATCTACAAAAAGAAAATTACCTAATTTATCCTTAATATTAGCATCATTACAAAGGAGGGCAAAGATGAAAAACCAAAACTAGGTCGTTTGTACCCAAACAATTTAAGCAAAGACATTTCAAGAGTAGAATTTCGCTATACAAATTACACTACATAGCTTAAATTACATTACATAGCTTAAAATTTCGCTTATTACGTGAAAATTTCTGGCGTAAAGGAAATATCTTGTAGCTTAAATTATAATATAGCTTAAAATTTCGCCTTATTGCGAAAAATTTCCTCTATTTCTAGCAAAATTTCGCTATTCTAGCGAAATTTCTGTCTTCTTCTCGCTGCTTCCCGCATAAACCAAATTTATCCAATTGAGCCTTACTAATTTCTTCATTCCCGGCTTGTTGTAATCGAATATAAATCATAGAACTCGGTGTAAATCAGCTCAACTTCGATATGCTTAACTTGATATGGTAGGATAGGTTTATGAAACCTGCAAAAACTACCACAAACATCCTCGAAATACAATCATTAGTACCAAAGGGACCTACACGTGTCAATTTGGCGATCCACATGGGACAAAACACAAAGCACCAAAACCTATCTTAAATAGGGCTCAAAATAGCACTTTTTGGGTACTAATCAAAGTCCCTTCGTTTCCCACCTGAAAATTAGTCCTAAAACCGCTGCCAATGTAGATCAAAATTAGTAGCATTCTCATTTCCAGTGTAATTCAACCAAACAAATTTCTTAGGGCAAAGACACAACCCTACAACCCCAGGAAAAGAATCAAAGTATAAAGAATCCTTAGCTCTTGGAGAGTAGTTCTCATCGAATATACGGACTTTACTTCTTGGTCCGATGAGTTCCGACCTTCGGAATGTCGGCTTCCTTTTTTCCCTCTCTCTCTCTCCTTTTCTTCTCCTTCTCTCTCTCTTTTCTTTCTTCTCTTCCTTTTCGTTTCCTTTTTCCTTCCTTTCCTTTTTGTTCCTCTCCCCCTCTACGAACTGATCTCCATCCCATTTTATAGACATTCCATGTTCCATGCGGTATGTGACACATGGCTTGCCATGTCACCCGACACCAAGTACTGAAACGTGAAATCTCGACTATCTCTAATTCAATGAAATTTGCTCGGGGCAACTAGATTTCGCGAGACAACAAGGTGGTCCATTTTACATCCGAACTAAAAATTCCCTGAAGTTTTCAACCCTGTATTGTATGTTCACCGTGGTTTTGCTCTTTTTCTTTTTTTTGGAAAAACAAATTTGCATCTTGGTTTAGCATTCTTCCCTTAAAAAAATTTCGTCCCGAAAGTCACACGCACATATGCATACAATCACATGCATATGCTACAAACTTTTTTTTATTATCAAATGACTAAACAATGTACCTTCATCCTCAAATAAGGACGAATAAGTGGCACGCATCATGTCCTCGCATTCCCATGTTGCCTCCTCCACTCTTCGGTGCTGCCACAACACCTTTACTAGCCACACAATCTTGCGTTGCAAAACCTGATCTTGGCTATCCATAATACGCACAGGTCCCTCCTCAAAGATCCCATCTACATCAACAATGAACTCACCCCAAGCCACTACATGAGTTAGACTCCAGAGCAAATGAACATGAGACAAGGAATCGCATTTAACATCGATAAGCCTTGCAGTAAAGCCAACCGGGAGATAAATTATACTCGAATTCTCTCGAAAAGTACTCTTCAAAGGGCCTAATATACCTCGACGACAGCTTTCCTTACTTACCAAATCTGACCACAGGCATCACCTTCAAGAAGGCGTAATTACCCACCTAAAATTCTAGAGGTCTTCGCCGTCTGTCGACATAGCTCTTATGTCGACTCTAAGCCGTGAGAAGACTTTTTTGTATCAAGTCCACCTTCTCTAAGGTTTCCTTTACCAAATCTAGACCTATGGAGGATCCCTCTCCCACCTCCGTCCAATAAACCGAAGATCGACATGGTCTTCCATATAATACCTCATAGGGTGCCATCTGTATGCTCTCCTAATAACTATTGTTATAGGTGAATTCCATTAAGGATAAATGCTCTTCCCGGCCACCCTTAAGAGCCAAGACACATGCTCGTAGCATGTCCTCTAATGTCTAGATGGTTTTCTCTGATTGACCGTCTGTCTGGGGATGAAAAGCAATGCTTAACATCAATTATGTCCCCATGGCTCTCTACAATCTCTCCCAAAAACGAGTTGTAAACCTGGGATCCCAGTCCAACACTATAGAGAATTGCACTCCATGTAAATGGACAATCTCTCATATGTATAAACTGTAGAATTCCTCCAGAGGGAAGGTCACCCACACAACCAAAAAGTGTGCCGACTTTGTGAGTCGATCCATGATTACCCACACCAAGTCATGCCCTCGAGATGTCTATGGAAAGTGAGTCACAAAATCCATCGTGACGTGCTCCCACTTCCACTCCGCTACCC
This sequence comes from Tetrastigma voinierianum, assembly GCA_016808115.1. Classification (NCBI taxonomy): domain Eukaryota; kingdom Viridiplantae; phylum Streptophyta; class Magnoliopsida; order Vitales; family Vitaceae; genus Tetrastigma; species Tetrastigma voinierianum. Next base: position 9,544 of record JAEQBH010006559.1, on the reverse strand, counting down.
CCAACTACCGAGTAACCCCACCGACTTCTAAATAGCTTAGCTTTAAATGCCTGATACGTGAGACAATCGACGAACAAAACCCTAACTTGTTGCTTCATTCCACTCCGCAAGAATGACGAAGGATGAAGATCATATACATCTTCTCGGTGCCACCGATATATAGAAAAACGAGAGTAGTGGAACTCCTTGAGGATTTCCTCTCTCAAATTTTTTGATTGGGGAATCACAACTCTTTCCCTTATACTGAAAAGATCATCATCTGTGAATTTACCAACTCACACTGTACTGACGCATTCCGGGTCCCTAATGGGACATCATCTGTGTCTTGTCCCTGGGACTCAATCACTCTACTTAGTAGGGAAGGCGTAGCCACTAAACTCCCCAAAAATACCCTGAGTCTGATTTTTGTAGTGCAATCCACACTATCCCACAACCTCGAGCATCCGCCACTCTGGAAGCTTAATAAACAATACCCTTCGTGGACTTCCAACTAAGCAAGATATTAGCCACCACATTTGCCTTACTAGGATGGTAATGCAAAGTGAACTCATAATCCTCCAAATACTCCATCCTCCCGCATTGCCTCATATTGAGGTCCCGTTAGGTAAAGATGTATTTCAGACTTATGTGTTCTGAAAAACACCTTGAACTACTCACCAACAGGTAATGGCGCCAAATCTTTAAGGTAAAGACAATGGTCGCCAATTCCATATCATGTGTGGTGAACTCCTACCATGATTCTTTAACCCGCCATGAACCATGTTTCACAACCCTCCCGCACCGCACAAACACATCCTACCCGTCCTTCTCGAGGCATCATAATACACTCTATACCTCTGTCCCCTTTATGGGACTATTAGAATAGGATAAGGTAAGCCTCCTTTTCAATTCCTGGAATGCCCTCTCACATAAGTCATTCCACTCAAACTTAACCTCCTTCCAAGTCAATTTCATCATAGGCACAGCTAATCAGGAGAAGTCCTTAATAAACCTCATGTAATACCCTGCCAATCCCAAGAAACTGTATATCTCGAAGACTAACTTGGGTCTCTCCCAAATCATAACTGCCTAAACCTTCTTCAGGTCCACTGAGACACCCAAAGTCGATACCACATAACCTAAGAATCTTACGTCAGTAAACCAAAATTCACATTTGCTGAATTTGGCATACAACCGATGGTTTCTCAAAGCATGGAGAACAATCCTTAAATGATCCTCATGCTCCTCCTTCAACTTGGAGTAGATCAAAATGTCATCCACGAAGACCACAACAAACTGATCTAGATAGAGCTGAAAGATGCTATGCATGAGATCCATGAATGCCGTTGGAGCATTCGTCAACCCGAATGGCATTACTGTGAACTCGAAATGCCCGTATCGCATTCTAAACGTTGTCTTAGGGATATCTACCTCCCTAACCCTCAACTAATGATAACCAGTGCGAAGATCTATCTTGGAGTAGACCCGCACCCCTCTTAGTTGATCACACAAATCATTAACTTTCGCAAAGATATCTATTTTTGACTATAACCCCGTCTAATTGGTTTATAGTCAATGCAGCTTAAGGGTCTTGGTCCTTTAGGCAAACAATATCACATTACCAAGCAGTAAAGCGGCGTTTCTGATTCCTAATAAAACCCCGTCCAACAATTCTGCAATTGACCTTGAGTTCCTACTAACTTCAAAGATGCGCCATTCTATGTGTCATAGAAATAGGCGATGTATCGTGGTGTAACTCGATACGTAGTCTACATCTCATGGAGGTAATCCGGCACTTTCTCCGGAAAATGACCTTATATCACAAACTACCCGAGGTAGACCCAACTCCTCTCGCCTCGTCCTCCAGGGTAAGGTTTGCCAACCAACCCTACAACTATCCGTGCCACCTAGAATCGTACACGGCTTGGAGCATAGCAGCGTGCTTATCCCCTTGGAACATAACACAAATATCATCTAGTGTGTAGGCAGTAACCCTCCTACGATCACAATCAATGACAACTCAGTGTGTCGTCAGCCAATCCATCCCAAGGATAACATCAAACTCCGACATGTCCATGAACCGAAGGTCTACAGTGAGCAGAATCCCTGAGATCTCTAACTCACAATCTCAAAATATCATATCAATACTCACCTTAGTTCCTAGGGGAGAATTCACATACAACGACTTTTCCAAGGTTTCAACCTCTAAGCCCAAATCTTTCACACAAGATGCAACAATAAAGGAATGAGATGCACCATAATCAAATAACACTCTTGCCCATATACGAAAGAGTAGAAACATTCCCTGAATAACTGACTGATCTGCAATCTTATCTATGTGTGTAAATTGTGTAGACACGCCCCTTGAAGTCCCGCTTGTGAGCCCCACTTGATCCCTTACTCCCTTCCTTGGCCCATCCGACTTTATCGCTGGCGGAGCCTCCTGAAAGAGTCGCCGCGACCGATACCATCTCCTAGCCCATGGTAGTGGTATGGAGGAACAAACCATGTCTCATGTCCTACTAATGATCGGGGACTGTGTCCTATAACTCAAGATTCTCGCCTAAGGACAATCTCCGCTCAAGTGTTGGGCCGATGGCAATGGAAGCATGCTCCTGCCCTAGCTTGAAGTTGTAAGCCCCGGAAGATCTCGCCACCTGTAGATGATCGCCTTAGCTCGCCTTGGCAAACATGACTTCGGGTCCCTAAAACCGCGGAGTGGAGTCCTCTTCTTCTTCCCTGAGCTAGAAGAAGAAGGTTGGCTAACGTTGGCTCTCCTTTCTTTTATCCTTAACACCAACATATTGGATGTTCCGTTCGTCATCCACTTCCCTCTCAATGGCCATAATTGTCCTAACCATCAAGTCCATTCTGGGGTAAAGGAGAAGTCCCATAATTCTTACCTGATGGAGTAGCTCAATCCATCCTCAAATTTCCTCACTTTGGCCATGTCCGTGGCTACATAGTCATCGTTGAAACTGCCAATCCTCAAGAAACTTAACCACGTGTTCAAGCAATCGTCATCGCCTTGTTCAAATTCCAAGAACTCCCCGAAGCTTGCATGTCGAGCGCATGTCGGAAAATTTACCTAGCGAAGAGTTTCGAACTCTTTCCTTCATGTCATTGCTCTAAGTCCTCAAGGCTCACCCAACCACCATATTTGGGATTCACCTCTAACTAAAAATGCAAATAACTTATCTTAGTGGCATCGGAAATGACTCATAGCTCAATATCACCATTGAAAACTTAATAATCAGCTATCGTCGATTCCCCTCCTCACCTGAAGGTTGGGGGATGATGTGCCTTGAACCTTTGGAGGTTACTTAACCCCCCCTTGGCCCACCGTTGCACTAGACTATGCAATGGTAGTAGCCGCTGCACTCGCCTATGCACAGTAGCAACAGCGACCAATAGCCTCCATAGCTGTTGGTCAAAAGCGCCGATGGTAATGGGCTGTTGTTCCGCCCCACCGCCTCGAAGGCCCTTCCTCGACCTCTTCTTCCTCGACTTGCCATCTACTGTGCCAAATAGAAAATTGAGATTCCTTTTTCTAGTCTAACTAGTAGTGCATATGATGATCCCATCTGAACTATTTCGCTACCATTTCAGCCTCAAGGTTATGTTCTCTAACCCTAGTATTCATCTTTTCCTATATATAGTTTACCATGTATATAATTCACACAACACATACCACACTATTATAGGTAGCATCTTTAGCACCAAACATTTAAATGCACAATGAATGCAATGGCCTATACCCATGCCCATCAAGCCCTAGGTATTCGCAAACCTAAGCTCTACATTGTTGATTTAAAACTGTAGTGGTGATTATGACCAATCACACCTGAAATACCCGTGGATATTGTAATGCTTAAAATAATTCCTAGCGCTTTATAACATGTTTAGGGTATAAATAAGTTAAATTGTATTTTTTTCTAATTTATATTGTGAAGAATCAAAAAATGGATAAAACCTGAAATTATACAAGAATTAAGGTTAAATTGGTAAAATGTCAAAATGAGAACCTAAGGGTCATAATTGAGTAAGTGTATATCCAAAAATGGAAATTTTGATGAAATGAAGTGTAAATGAAAGACAAAAGAATGACCAAAATGCAAAAAAAAAAGGGAAAATGAGCAAAAATGTGAGAGCCAAACATGGCCTTATGAAGGATGTGGATTAAGACCACCTCAGTCTAGAATGAGAGAGTTCTCATTTGGGTAAAAGAGAAGAGAAGGAAACGGTTAGAGAAGAAGTCAAGTTGTGTGATTCTCTTCATCTTAGGTTCCATTTGATCAAGCAAAAGGAAGCTAGAGTCAAGTTAGTGGAAGAAATCAAGAGATTTAAGGTATGAACTAACCCTAACTTCCCCTAAATGTTGTGTTTGGGTTTGATGAAAACCCAAAATCGGAATATAAGTGTTTTAAATGGTTGTAGATCAGTTTTGAGGTTGTTTTGGGTTAAGTTTCAAAGTACTTTTGGGTTAGGATTGGTTTTGAGAAATTTCATATAAAGGAAATGTCAGTTTTATGGGAGATATCACAAACTTTCCAAAACTCATGTTTTTGTTTTGCCCATAACTTTTCCATCACTCATCCAAATTGAGTTATTCAAATTTTTGGATAAACTAGACTTCTAGGATAACAAATCTCATTTAAAGTGTATCCTAAATTGACCTATCGACCTGTGGAAATTGGCCAAAGTGAGGCTTTGCTTTTTCAGAAATTCTCGTCTTACTTGGTTCGGGCTTTGATGTTTTGGGAACAATTTTGGTATTTAGGCCATAAGTTGAGTTTCACTCATCCAAATTGTGTGATTAAAATTTCTGAGTAAACTATACTTCTAGGAGAAAAAATCTCCTTGAAATAAGTGGATTCAAATTTGGACCCCATTTGTAACGCCCTAAAAATACCCTAGAATTTTATAATAAAAATTATTATATATTTCGGGTATAAATTTAGCCATCTTGGGTATTTCCGGGAATTGTTAAATGAATATTGAATAAATGATTATATACTTAAAGCCAGCGTGAATATTATATGCTAAACGAAAATCGATTAACCCTAAATTTACCCAAGTGAAAAATGGAAAATATGGAATTTGTAAACGAGGGCCTAAGGGTCAAAATGATAACTTAAATGCTAATGTGAAATAAAATGATACGATAAGGAAAGTGAAATAAAGAGTTAGAATGCCAAAAAAATGGAAAATTGGATTTATTGAGTTGCCAAACAAGGCCTTATGAAGATTAAGTGACTTAAGACAAAAGTGAGAAAATGAAAATAGGGTGGAAGGCCAAACATGGCCTTACACTTAAGTGGGATTTTAAAAGACCAAAATTGGTCTTTGGGAGCTCACTTTTTGAGCAAACCCGTTTTTGAAAGAATGAGAGGAGAAAAGGGGGAGAAAAATTTGCCTGCAAGAAGGGAGTGGTTTGCTGGGTCATTTCCCATTTCTTGCTCCAAAGAGATCAAGCAACCTACAAGGGAGATTTGAAGAGACAAGGTAAGAAAAATCAAACCCTAACTTCCTCTTTATGATCTGACGTGTGGGTATGCCCTAACTTAAGAGAAAAGGGTTTTACTGATTCTAAACCACTTGAGTTGTTTTGGTGGATTCCATGGTGGATTTTTTGATATGGGATGAATCGAGAAGGTTTATTGAAGAAAATGGGTAAGAAAATGCCAAAACCCGACATTGGCAAATTGCGTGAGCAGACGGTATCAAAAGTGGTACCTGCACCCACCGGTAGCAGTGGACCGGTACCGATATCGCCAAAGTGGTACCGATACCACTACTTCCAGCAGCCATGTTTGTGCATATTTTTGCACTGTTAAGTCCCATATTAGTATACCTATTGTTAGGGACCCTAAGAAATGATTAATGGGGGTTCAAATAAGGATAGAACTAAGTGAAAAATGTACCGTACCTTCGTCGGGCCGAGAGTGAGCGAACGCCTGCAGACTTAGTGTCTTTAACCCAAACCAAGTAACAAAGATAAATTGTCATTCACTAAAAATATGATGATTGTTTATCCACTAAGAGTGGCGTGATTGTTATTAACTAGGGACGGGTGATGATCGCCTAACCTAAGACCGGGATCGAAGATAAGGAAACTAGAGCCAACAGCTTCGGTTTATTCTCTGACTCTATTCTTATTTCAAGTGTTTTGGTAGATTTCCAAATAAGTCTGAAATGATTATATAAATTGAACATACCTTTGAAATGATATTACGAAAGCAAATATGGAATAGTAATATGATATTTGAAACGTTTGAAAATCGAATGAATATGGATGATAAATCGAATTGTAAATGAATCGGTCAATGCTTGAAATCTTGAATTGAATCGATATACTGAATGAACCGCCTGACGGGATGCACCAATCGGCATCCGTCACGAAGGCACCCCAAAATTGTCCAATGTCCCACTTGGCGGGATGCACCACCCAAGATCCGTCATGAAGCGTATGGTATCAAGAAATGTCCTTCATACTCTGGTGGGATGCACCACCTAAGATCCATTACGACGGGCGCATGGCATTTAAGTGATACCATGCTCCGGGTACACCAAACTAAATATCGCCATGATGGGAGACCGAATCATAACGCGGTCGTGAAACCCCGAGAAAATTGAATTTTCTCGAAAAAGGGCAAAATCGTACTCGTACCAAAATTTTTCTGTATCTCTGATGACGAAACTGGACTACCGTTGAATCGCCGCGAAATCTACTAACACGCCGACTCGTCACTCCGAGAGACGTTTCGAATTTGCACATTTTTTTGAGGCATTGAGTATCGAGTGCCGTAAAACGACATGTGATGTGAAAAAAGTCACATATAACATGTACTCATGTGACACATGTTGCATGAGTAGAGAGATGATGGAAATGGACGGCCGAGAGTGTGCCAAGTGTCAAAATAGTGGAAAGAAGGGACATAAGTGGAATTTTGGAAATTTTAAATGATAATAGGACAAGATAGCCAATAGTCATCTTCTTCCTTCAAAAATAGGAGACCAAAACATAGAACAGTAGTGCGTTGCAAAGGGCTTAGGGTTTTGATTTTTGCAGAGAGAAGGTGCCCTTCCTAGATTTCTGAGATCGACCGTCGATTTCTTCGCCAAGAGGGAAAGTCGCTCTACGTATCGAGGACAACGTGTAAGACCGGTTTTTGGGAGTTTTGACAAACTCCGTGAGGTAGGGTTTTATCCTACTTGAAGTTACACTTTGTTTAAGTGTTTTGTAATGTTTAAGTTATTTGAGGGCTGATCGGAAACAGAGTTGACCGTCCCAAAACTCAGGAATCTGTGTCAGGAAATTTTTTAATTGCCGACAAAGTGTAGTCACTATTTGGACTGTAGAGGTGGGTTTTATGCACAAATCTTGTTTTGATGGTATGAGAGGCCTGAAATGGCTTGAAATGTGTGGAAATGTAATGGGGTTAGAGAACAGCGAATAAGATCTAGGGTTTCACTGTTCACATGAATAGTGACACGAAATAATTTGTGAGAATATGTGTTTGGTTTAGTAATTCAAATTGAGTTGCTCGTGTTTGTGAATTAGCCATGTGAGCTAATTTTTGGTGTAATGGATTGAGAATTAATATAACATTTTGTTGTGAATTAATTTATATCAATATATGCATAACATGTTTTATGTGCTTTAATTATGTTGATATATATACATGTTTTATATATTAGCATGTGTTGTATAAACAGGTTGAAACTATAACGATGCTTTACATGCACCGGTAACCTAGAAATTAGGTGTGAGTGCATGACATAAATTTTCTGAAAAACGAACATGGTTGCGAAAGGAATTTCACAGGATGAATTTCCGGAGAATGGGGTTGGGAGACGGTCCAACAAATCATTTCGGATGAGGACCATGACTGTTTCGGGAAGTTTCTCCAACACATTCGCCTCGGAGGGTAGTCTCATATTTTTACCGACATTCGGTAGTGTATTTTCAAGAACAACAGGTTTTGTTTTGAAAATGATAATTTTTTTTCATATATGGCTTAGGCAAGTGTGAGGGAGTCGGTGAGGACTCGAGACATGGGGATGGCATGTAAATATTCAACTAGGATCACGTATTTACTTGAGTGTGTGTTTAAATCGAGCATTGCATATGCACTTAGCGGGAAGTAACCCATTTATGATTCCACTACTCGGGCGATACGCCTCACCTTATCGAGGAATATTTTTTCAGGTAATGTATGCCTGAAACGAAGACGCCTCATCTTAGAGGCCGATTTTGAAGAAAGCTCTGCCAGGGCTTTGGTAGCTAGTTTTATACATGTATTAGAATTTTATAAATTTTAATATGTTGTATAAGAGTGATGTACTAATTCTTGAACCGTAGTATATTCGTTGGGATATGTTGTCGCGAGTATTAATGCAGGCCCAAGTGGTCATTTTACTCATTATAATTGTATATGAGACCCGTGTGGTCATTGTCGATGCTCGTGGCGCCGTCGTACTACGCAGAGTACCTCCCCCGTACAAAAGAGACTCACTCGATTTTCAGGAGAAATGCTCCGTCACCCGACATTCACGAGTGTTTCCAGTCGATTTGTAGTCAACTGACCCCGAGTTTCTCGGGGCGCCACAAATTAGGCATCGAGCAAAGGTAAACGACACTTTGGGAGCTCTGGTATGTAAAGTTTAGGTAAAGGAATACCTAGGGCTTGAGGGCTTGGGTCAAGGCCAGAGTTATTAAGGTGTAAGAACATCACCAATCTTGGTGGCTCTAGGTTAGGCATGACTACCTAGAAGTCACGACGATTTTGCAACACCGCATTTAATAGGCTCTCGATGTGTGATCGGATGTATAACATGTCGATTGTTATGAATATCAGGTGATCAGGTGCTTAGTGAATAGCAATACATAGGAAAATTAAATAAAGTGTCAACATTGTGGTTAGTGTGAGAGCAGGAGGTTGAGAAATTTTTGGACAAACGGGTCTAGAAATAAACGAAAAAATATATATATGATGAGAAGAAATTTTCTAAGGTTTTTACAGTGTGTAAAACTGAAGAAAAAATGAGTGAAAATAAATTTTTATAAATTTATTTGGTGTACTGGAGAATGAAAAAAAAAATTTTGAAAAAAAAAAATCAAATCAAATAAAATGAGCTAAAAAATTTTTAAAAATAAAATTTTCAGAAATAAAATTTTTGATGTTAAATATAAATTGCTTAGGAATGCAGGGACATAGTATATGAATCAAGTCAGATGTGGCGAATACATTGCCTCGTGGTCGTGTTTAGTGCTCTTAGAGATACGGTGATTGGTATATAACTCCGCCATTTGAACTGGTATGGCTAGTCGAGGGCGAGGACATGAGGGCGCCCGCGGTACCGCTGTCGCACCACCGCATTCCTGACCGCCATCCTTGCTGGGAAGCCGTAGGTATCATGCGATCGGCATCGCACAGCTGGTATACAGTAGTCGTGGAGGTCCGAGTAACCTCCAGAGGTTTAAGGCGCATCATCCTCCGACATCCACAGGAGAAGGAGATCCAATGGTGGCAGACCATTGGTTCATGCAGATCGAAAAGGT